>JAQIWP010001761.1:0-13427 GCA_034695525.1 Euzetes globulus
CTCTCTCCCTCTCTCTCCCTCTCTCTCACTCTCTCTCCCTCTCTCTCTCTCTCACTCTCTCTCTCTCCCTCTCTCCCTCACTCTCTCCCGCAGTAGAATGTGTTAGGAGAAGCCCACAGGATTTTTTATATCATATCTGCTATCAACTAAGTTGATCCAGCAGCAATTAAATGGAGGCAAGCAATCGAAAAACTAAGTTCAGCACTTATTTTTGCTTCCAATTGGTATGCGCTCAGAGAGGAAAACCTCTTTTTATTTTTCTTGTTTTCTTTATAGCACAACAAATGATCGAAAGTCATAGCAAACATTTCTGTCATTTTTCGGAAGAAATTCTCGTTTTTATGTTTGAAATATTTTGTGTTTTCTTAATCATTTTCTAACTGTTATTATGACTTCCTATTGAACTAATGTTGAAGGTATGAAAACAACTCCTCTATTATTTCACACATTTTAAACTTAAACCTTTGAAATTTTAACGACTTTAAAATTATCTCGACATTTTTATTTACTTTAATTTAATTAAAGTGCAGAATATCTAATAATATTAAGGTTTTGGTTTAATTTTATCATGCAGAATATATTTTTTTAAGCATTCATATGAATATTTAAGCTATCAACACTGAGTTTTTATCTTATATAATTTATTAATTAAAAACTTTATACCAATCTTTTAGTACATTAAAATTTTATATGAGCATGATAAATCAATTTATAAATGTGTCTAAGAAAAGTTTCGAGTTTATTATTTCATCTGTTTATCAAATTGTTTTTATATCATCTTAATTAACAGCAATCGCTCTTGATCCTTGCCCTGGTCACTTTAAAGTGCCAGAGCGGTGATATCGATGGCATGATTTCAATCGACGCCGACATTTCTGTCGAAAATAACGAATATTACCACAAACATATAATTCCAGTCAAAGTAACCAAGGTTGTGAAGACCACCAAAATTACCAAGCCAACTAATTATAACGATTACGAAGATGTGGAATATAATGTAATTAAAGTGTACCATCCCACTCATCATTCGCCAGTGAACAAAGACATCAAGGGATTTTTGCACAAACTTACTAAGGTTGTGCGCCATAAGCCCCGAAAGCCCAAAGGGAGAAAGCCAATTTATCGACAGGCCATTACCCTAATTGCTCACAGTGCCGAAAAAGACCACCAGCTAGGTAAGAAAAAGCTGGCATCCAAGAATCTGCCAAAAATGTACATGCCTGTGCCCCAGGCTATCAGTCACATATTGGGCAAAGAACATATACCCTATGGTGTCTATTCAAACCTGGCCCAAAACTATAATTACTAGGGCAAAATAATCGAAATTTGAATATCAAGTATAGCTAAACAGGCATTTGTTGTTTTTTTGTTACTCTGTTTGTTATCTAGGTTAACTTAAGTCCAATAAAAATTGATTTTTCTCTGATATGTCAATTGCTTCAGAAACACAATTTTCTTCAAATGGGTCTTAACTACATTTGAATCACAATAAAAATCTAGTAATTTATTATGCAAAGCTGTCCTAACTCCAAATATTAAGAATAATGTATTAAATTAAACTTGTACCATTTTGTGAATTACACCCTCATTATAATCCAATCTCATTATACGTATCTTCAAATAATTATTGTTATCAAGTAATGAACTCTTTTTCTCGATAACATGGACACTTTTTGTAACATAAACCTGATTCTTTAAACTGGAAAAGTTCATTTTATCATGTAAATTTTGAAATGACAAAGACGAATAGAAAAAACGATATTTAATAAAATTAATGAAATACAAAATTGAAACATAAATAAAATAAACATCGAAAAAATATATTTAAAAATTTGAACATGATAGATAATATAATTATCTGGGAAACTTTGAGAAAATGGTAAAAATCTATTTATAAATTACAAAAGAAATGAAAGTAGTGTTAAAATTGCAAAAACTACAGAAATAGTAGCTGGAGCCAGAGTAGCCTGCTTATTCTTGTGATATGAAGATTCCCTATTATAATAATTGTCGCCTCTCTTGACTCGAGTACGGACTTCGATATTCATGAAGTCGTTCTGTGTCTGGGGCGCAATCGCCGGCGCATTCTGTGCAATAAGTCTGAGCACATCATTAAGTATCGTGTGATCCGTCTTATTCTTCAGCTGCTCTTTAGTTAACGGTATGACAATTGTTGTCTTCGGACTGACAGACAGCTCTGACTTGAGGGGCGACTCATCCACCACTTCAATGTTATGTACTGTTGTCGGCTGTGATGTCATTAACGGCTTTGTTCGCTGGCCATACACTTTACTGACATTGTTCTTGTTTATTTTACTCTAGAAAGATAAAACCACAAGTTAAAATTAATAAATATTTACTAATTAATACCAATTACTAACTAAATATTACTAACTATTATAACTAATAAATATTTACTAATTATTCAAATAGTATTAATTAATAACTATTTAACAAGAATAAAGTTCTCGGGATAAATTTGATTGAAAAGAGTACAAACATTTGCATTATGTTTGACGACATCCTGTTGGGGCACATCCACAATGGCTGCACTGCTCTGGGATTCGGCTGATTGTGAGCCCCTTTCGACGGCAATCATGTAATCGTTTTCATCTTTACTGTAATCTGTGTTACGAATTGAATCGAAAAATTTCTTGTAAACATCGTTTGCGTTTTGGCTGATTTCTGAGCTCTGGTATGGCATTGCAGGGCCGGGCGGCGCAACATAATCAACATTAGACTCAACTAAAGAGTTCTGTCCCTTTATTCGATATCTGACCGGGATGTTAACTCTTTCAGGCACAATTCGATTCGATGTTTTCAGTGGAACCAACGGCTTATTCAATTGAACAGGCTTTAGACCCAGTGATGATAATTTTGATGAACCAGGTGAAATTTCTCCATAACGGGAAATATTGAACCCGCTATAGTCCGGGTTCGGGGCCCGAAAGCCTGGTAGGAAAGGTGTTGAAGAATTCTTTGAGAAGATATTTGAATTCTTGTTATTATTATTATAGTTATTATTACTGTTGTTTTGGATCGGATTCTGTTGTGTCTGCGCTTTGAGCTCAAAATGTTTGACAATAGACTGATTGGCCGTTTTTATAAGCATAGGCACAAAGCCTGTGTGCAGACTATCTACCGGTGACTGTCCAGACTGTTGGACAGGTGCCTGATGCTGCACAGACGGCTTAGATTGTTGTGGCTGTGGCATACCTATCGGTCCAGGAATGCTTTGTGGGGGAGGAGGTGGTGGAGGTCGGAAAACGTGTTCCAAAGATTTAATTGGCCCTGACAATAAACAATTCATTGTTTATTTATTTATCTAGGTCAGATTCTTGCCAAATACATACCAACTGGGAAATTGAGGAATGACTGATGTGGGGGCTGATATGAGAATAGATACGGAGGTGGGCCGTGATATGGCTGCGGCGGCGGTAGCGGGGGTAGACTCAATGGCACGTACTGTGCGGGCGGAGGAATTTGTGGCACAGGTTTAGGTGAAGGAAAGTGAACCCCATTTGATGGCTGAGAGTGAGGTCTAACGTTACTATTAGTCGCAATATATGGCGTCTGTTGGGGTCTAGAGGACGGCCTTTGCGTAAGAACCGGGCGTTGATTCTGGTTTGATTGCTGACTGCGACTTGAGTTCTGTGGATTGCGCTTAATGTCCTGGAACAGCACATGTCCGCCCTCCAGCACTTTGTCATCAAAGAGTATATCTGTATTTTCAGACATCGGCTTCTTTTTCAGATTCTTCATCTCTATGTTGCCATTCGTTTTGTCTTTCTTTACGTCATTGGCATCAGGTTTGGCAACTGATAACTAGTAATTAAGACAATTTAAATTAACCAGGCAATTTAGATCAACATTATCTTGTACATATTAATTATTCAAGTAGGGTTTATCGACTGTAATTAAGTATGATAATTTTTTTTATTAATCAAAGAAATTTAAATTTTACTGGATTCAATATTGAATATAACAACCCTTTTCTAAACTTAACATGTTTACATTGAATTTGATGTAAGGTAAATCAAAAAGTAAAAAAAACAAAATTATATTTAAATAATTACCTTGGGAATAGATGACTGGCCAAACAGGTTCTGATCACAGTTGTCGACGATATGTATTTTCCAGCCAAGGTTTCTATGTGTATAGCAGTGATAATAGATAAGGTCGGGTGTGTTCTGGTCGGGAGTGAACCGCAAAACCGCCGAATTTCCCGGAGCACACTCCAGATTAAGACTGCGCTGGAATTCAAAAAAGTTATTATATTCCTCGGGCTTTTTCCTGGAGGTCGTGTCGATTTTCCATTCGCAGAGTCGGCCCTCAGCTGTGGGCAGAATGGTACCGTCTGGAGTTATGCCGACCCCTCCAAAAATCTGTTCGTTTTGTCTCTGCTGATCAGTCTTATAATCGAAGCCGCCCTCCGGATCATCGGTCAGATACAAGGGATGTCTTCGCGCAGAATTGTTTTTGTCATTTCCGCCCTCGACTATGATGTTATAGGTTTTGCCTAGATAAATTCATTTATATGTCAGTTAAAGTGAACTGGCTCTTATCAGGGCATTGAATGGCACACCTCTTTGTAGAGTAATCTCTGGAATCAAAAGGCCGTTGATGTACCAGGCTATACCCCAGCCCACTTTGCCTGTTATGCTATGATAGCCCTTTGAGCCGCCAGTGGGTCCGATCTGTGCTCTAAGAGTTGTATCGGCCGGACATATGATAGCCGGCACTTTCCAGGCGTTCGAGTTAGGCTGTTCTATTGGTCTCGACTGTGGTTGAGTCTGTGGACGAGGCTGCGACTGAGTCGGGGGACGAGCCTGAGGTTGCGCCGGTTGGGGCTGTGGTCGCACTGATGACTCAGTTGGCTGCGGCCGAAGTTGTGGCCTAACTGTCGGCCCATTATTTGAATGACTGTCGATAACGGGTGCAGATATCTGTTTGACTGAGTCGTCGGGGAGGGGACAGTTCCATTTGGGAGTCCGCGCGAAGTCAATAAACATATCGCCATTGTTATGAAGTCTATGATATGAGGTCTCCTGTCGTTCGTTAAGGGGACCGATAGCCCACATCACAGCCTGCGGCCCATCAGAGTATATGTGCTGATCGTACTGTTCATCAACTTTTAAAATAATAATCATCATCAATTGGTCAAAAGTCAACAATTAGCCTAATTGTAACCAAGCTGTAATACTGGCATGCCTAGTTACAATTAGATTAAATAATAAATTTGAGATTTTTATTTCATCCTTTTATATTTATTTATAAACTGTAACACAGAATTCTTGCTTGTTTTAATCTATTGTAGCCAAGTTTATGCACAAGTGGCTCAAGCAATATCCTGTTAATAAATCTGAAATATGCACTTCCTTTGAATGTAATGAATTGTCTCAACTCTAACTAGAATTGTATAACCAGTCGGTGTCTATCCCTTAATCTGTGCACACAATGTCTTTGTAATGTAATTTTCGATAAATTCTAATAAATGTTTTAAGCAAGCAAAATTCCTACCGCCAGTCTTTCCAATATTCAAAAACCATAAAACAAAAAAGTAATACAAAAATGCATTGAAAACTTTAGTTACAGTTTATAAATCAATGTTAAATTGTGAAATAAAAATTAAATGCTGATTAATCAAGATAGAATAGCTTTAGAGAAATTTTGAGAAAAATAGTTCTAGACCAAATTAAATTGTTTAATTTATGACTATTTTGGATAAATTATATTTGACTAACGCCAAGATAATTCAATTCGAATTTTAAGAATTTTCATGCTATTTGGCCTACCTAGATCAAATGAAAAAAAGATATCAAAATTTTTTTTAAAAACCTAATTCTTTAATTTATATGCTCATTACAAATGCTCGTTACAAATGAAAAATTTACAGATTGCCTAGATAGTTTTTCAGATTTAAGGGGAAAAAAATCTGACCTACTAAAAATAAATTATCAAGTAGAATCGAAGCTTGTGAAATTAATATTATTTAAATTAGATCTAGATTCTAAATATAAAATGTGATTAAGATATTTTTATTTTAACTCTGCTTCCTCCCTAGATCAGAAGTTTTCGAATAATTGTATGTTAATATGTGTTGAAAATAAGCTAGTATGTTTTGAGTTATGGTTATTTATTTTGTGTGGAGAGCAACACTTATTATCAACACTAATTATCTCTCTGATTAATTATTTTGCATGACACTTATTCAATTCATAATCGAGACCATGAACTTTTCAGCTAAAAAAATTATAAAAGCAATAAAACAAAATAATCATGGTCAAATTAGTTGGAAAATTACGATTCAAAGTCATGTCAGTCAGTACAATAAAATTCTAGAATTCAACTCACGTCCCAATTGCGGTCGTTTGAATGTGACCATGCTGAACCCGTTGACAATAGCCGCGTGCAATAGCGTGACACTATCAGTCGCTCCTCTCTGTTTAACATCTGGACAACTGCCTCGGTTTCCAACACACTTTCAAATGATAATAATTAAAATACACTTTAATTACACTATTATTTTCACTCATAATTGGCTAATAATTGGCTAAAAATTATAATATTCATGAATAATAAGAAAGTTAATTGTGATTAATTGTCTAGTATAAACACTATCTTTTGTGGGCAAGGTAGGGTTTCGTCAATTATCCGGCATATAATTCTGAGTTTACAGATTAGTTTTTGGATTTTTTCCAAGATTTTAGTGTAATTTTGAATATTTAATTATTCCAAATATGGTAATATCTATTCAAGCAGGCAATTTTATTCAACTAATAGAGCGTATGCATAGAATGTACTGGCTAATTTGCCCAAAGAATGCTATAAATCATAGTCTATAATAACAATTCAAGTACTTCTACCCTCGGTTTAAGAATAAATTTTCTTAAATCACGAATAGACTGTAATTAAAAGTGATTTAATGAAAGACCTGCTCTTTGCTGCCAAGAAAATAGTCGACAGCTTTTCCATTGCCATCAGGAGCCACGGATGCCACCACTGCATCCGCACCAATCATCTCAGATTTGGAGTCATCTTTGCTCAGACCAAAGGACATGTACTCATTCGCATCTTTAATTAAGAATATTTTTTATGAAAAGTTATCTAGATCGATTAGTTCTACTTACCAATTTTTCCAACCAATTGCATGACAATATCATCGCCATCCATAACCCATCGCAATTCATAACCAAGGTCATCGTACAAGACTTCACAGTTCAGTTTTGTCTGCCAGACACAAAATTCAATTAGAAATAAATCAGCAATATTAATTCTTTTTTGTGTGAAAACTTATCAAGATATTTCCTTAATATTTATATAAATCTATAGTAAAAGTATCCATCACCAAATCGAAGAAAGACTAATTTATTTTTAATTTTTAATTTAGTTAATACATGCCTTGAGCGCAAGTATAAGTATCGCTCAACTAATTATTTTTAATCATGCAAGGTATCAATCATTATTAAACTGAGTTAATTAAGTGAGTTAATTAAATTTAAAGTCAAATATAACTGCAACTAATTAATGTTTAAATAGAGAGCAAATATACACCAAGGATAATTTTTAAAAATTAAAAGTAATAACAAAAAAGGTGTTAAAAATGAGAGATTCAGAAAAAATGTCAATCATTTTGATGTTGTCTTCCGCCCGGCCGTCGAGTAATCCCGACTCCAGTCCTACGTCTGGAAGTTCTAAGCCTGGGCTTAACTCTTCGCCTTCTAGTCGGTACTGCTTTCTGTTTGGGACTCACCTCAGGTTTAATGCCAAGCATTTTAGGGGAAGGGGGCACTCGGATGTGCTGCGGAATACGGATATGTCCGAAGTCAACATTGAACTCTTCGCACCAGACGCCCAACCAATCGAAGTCGTAGATAGTCTTGTCGTCCGGCAGTGATATCACAACTGTTTCGCCAGAATATCGGCGCAAAGGGGCCGGACTTCCATTTTCATCTTTCAAACGCAGACCTGAAAATTTTTTTTTCTTAGCTAGAACCATTTACAAGAGCTTAAAAGTAGTATCCCTAACCTGTTGGTCCTTGTCGGGGACCTCTGGTGACCCACCAATAACCGGCCGGTCCCTCACCGTCATAGTGAAAATTAGGGATCAGGAAGGTCTGGGCGTCGACAATAGTGATGGGACCTGATTTGACGTCGTGTGCCAGTCGTGAGAGCGACGGTATTTCCACCGGTGACGGAATGTCCAGATTTCTCGGTATAGGAATATCTCCAAAATTGACTTTGAATTCTCTGCACCAAATCGATAACCAATTGATATCACGAAGAGTTTTGCCCTCGGGCAGGCGCAGCACTATATTCTGATTGCTATAAGCGCTTAACGATTTGGTTCTAGCAATAAAAAAACGATGAATGAGTTATCCATTTATTAAATAAATGACATTCAATATTAAACCAAAATTATTTACACTTAAAATTTACAGTTTCTAAACACAAAGATAACACACCACGATCAAATAGTTAATTACAGATAAATTGAACTTACGATCCCTTTTCATCTGGAATAATGAAGCCGGTATCATCAGGTGAGCCAGTATTACCAGCCCAGAAGAATGTCTGCGGTCCCTGGCCATCATAATTGAAGTTTTTGATGAACAGTGTACTTTCATCAACGGAATAAACTTCGCCACTGACTTCATGCGAATTCTTGGTCAATTTTCCGATCAGTGTTCCAAAGTAAACTTCTTTTGCCCGGGCACTTCCAGGGAGTTGACTAAAGCACCCTAAAATAAAAAACTGAGCTTAGTTGAATTTTTCCCACCAAACTAATTAAAAAAGTATTGCGTAAATTGAAAGTTAAAAAATCAGCGCAAAGCCCAGAAAATGAACTTGAAAAAGTGGCAATTATTCAAACAAGGCCAATCTGAATTTTATCAATTTGTTTACTTAAGTACTCTTTTTTTTCTATTATCTAAAAGAAATAATTAAATTCTTTTCAGACAATAAGTGTTTGACATTAAAACAAATTTGAGAAGAGAATAAAAAACAATGTAATTAATTGCGAAAAAAAGACAATTGAATAGAAACAGAGCGAAACCAAGTACAGAATACTGTTATCAAAACACTTTAACCATTTTATTAGTAACTTATTTGGGGTTTATTTTCTAAATGTGATAACTGTCCACAAATTCTCACAAGTTTTCTACAAATAAGCTTTAAATTTAAATCCTTATTATTGGAATCAAATTACAGCCTATCCTCGATTTAAAGGAATTTGTTGTGCAGGTTAGAGCTGTCTCTTATATCGGAGTTTTTTTAAATCCGGGTAACTTGACATTGGACGAGGCTGTCAGTTGCTCCAAAATAACCAGGGATTATAATAAACCGATGAAAGACTATAAACCACTTTATATAAAGTATTAAACTTTAAATAATTTCTTTTAGGAAAAAATCTTAAAAATAATTTTTTACATTAATAAGGCCTTAGCATGTAATCAAGCTAATTTTAAACAAAATTCAATTTAATTGTTTTATTTATCTACAGAATATCATCTGAATAAACCAGGAAACAAATTATTAAGATTGTATTATCCCTTTGAGTCCTTTTTTTAAAAAAAACTTATCAGATGAAAAAAAATCTAAACTATCTAAATTAGAGCAGAATTCCTGCCTTCGCACGCGTTATATCACATGAATAGGTCATAGATCAGCTCATTAATAGCCATTTTGTTAATCATTATAATAGTTTTTAATGGTTTTGCAAAACAATTGTCGATTACAGTCATTACTTAATGTAATCTGATTTTTATTAAAGATGTTGCGAAACGCCCTTCGAATCAAAGGGTATAATCGCTGTCATTGTAATATATTTTCTTTTATATATGCAAGGTATCAATTTTAAACATCATCAATTAAATACAATTTCCAAAGCAATCGAAAATTTCATCAATCTACTCTAAATGATTGATGCAACGTTTGTCCTTGTCAATTTCATTATTTATGGATTTGCAATTGAAATTTCTATCTTGCTCATATCGAATGATCAGAACAAAAGTTAAGCAACAGAGAGACGAGTAATGATTTTTGTTTTAATGAACATAAACTTCCGTATCATTCGCTGAAATCGTTGAAAACATGATTTTTTGAACGGATTTTCTCATTGAAACAAAATTAATATCTTTTTTCATTTCATACAAAGTCTGTGGCTTTCGGTTCTCATCTTTCGGTGTCTTCACTGGAGAACAACTACTCATTAATAACATTAAACATGTTTTTAGTGATCAATCAGTTATTCAATTCTATTATCTTCTGTTTACGACTCTATAGATAACATTCATTTTTGTTGTCCTTTATTTTCAAACAACACTTCAAACGAAATTATTTATACATTTAATCTTTGAGTTATTGATGAGCTCTTTCTCACTCTTTTCAAATCTATTCAATGATTAATTGCAAGATTTATTCACAAATATTCATACAATACCTTTATTATCCAGGTAAAAATCTAAAAGAAGTTTTTACTAAGTAAAATGAACCATTTTCATTGTATTAATTAGTATTTCCTCATTTCTGCCAGATCAACTAACATAATAAATTTTAAAAGGAGTTGTAGATAACATTATTTAAATAAAGAGAATGAAAATGCTCAAGATAATCAAATGAAGAATTGGATCAAACACCTTAAGAAATGTTAAAATAAGAAGCCTTTTAAAAGATTAAAATCTTTTAAGACATGACTCAAGACATGACATATCCATTAATTTTTTCAATTCCTGTTCTCAACACTAAAATTAATGTAATTTTTGGCCAAAATATGTCCTTTTGTTTAACCGATTGTCTGCTGAAAGAGATTGAGATCTAGTTTTGCTGTTTTACTGAAGAAATAGGACTTCTTTTCTCAAACTATTGCCATTTGATGGATGAAAATAACGATACAATTATTTGTTTATAGAAAAAATAGAATAGTTTTTATGCTAAAATTCTCAGCTCCGGGAGATCTGACTGCAAAAAGCCATTGATTTGAAAACCATTTTCCCATTTAATTTGGAAATTCAATGTTAACTTTGAAAGAAAATCTAATTATTTTCGTGTGAACTTTATCATGCTATTGTTCACAAAGCTAATTAGAATTAGAATCGAATCAACTAGATCAATAAATTTAAACAATGAGCGCAACTAATTTCCGTTTGCTTAGAAACCAGTTTACTTTATAAAATAATGCATGATAAAAATTCTCTAATAAATGCGAAAAATGGAAAACACAAATAATCAAAAATTCTAGATCATTTGAAAAAAACTAAGCAAGAATATATAATTATGTAATTAATACTAAAGAATGTAAATTTGAAAGTTTATTTCAAGTCTATTAATGATTACCGATAGAAATAATTTCAATGTTAACAAAATGGACTAGTAAACTAATCACTTCCTCACTGTGCTCCAGAGGCCAAGGTAATTGTCTTTCAATGACTGCTCATCATGATTTATTGACCATTCAAAGGCCAGAGTCAGGTGAATATTGAAAATTATTGGAATTTAGTGTAAAAGTCGTGTGTATTGTTCGTGAGATACAGACTATCCTCTGTTATTTAATAAATTAAAAATGCAAATCAGACCTGCCTTTTATATAATAGTTTTCTTATGTAAATAACATTGGTTTCGATCTGCCTGTGCGCTGCAAAGCACTATCTTTTAATTAGGGAAATCTTAGACCAGATCTTAAACCAGATCTTTTAAGCAGAGCTTAGACTGTACTTCAGCCAAACATAGAATATCCGGAAAAGTTATCAAAACTCGTAAAAAAATAATAGTTTTAATCGGATGAATACTCCCCGAAAGGACAGACTGGAACAGCACTTGAATTTTAAACAAATTTGCAATTTATTATTACAGGATAACTTTTTATAAGCCATAGAATTAGGAAAAGCGATACTACAAAATATGGTGCACTTCATGAGCCTTAGGATTCAGGTATTAGAGGACAGGACGGCATTGAATGCTGGTCTACAACAGACACAACCTGTTATTACCTTGATTAGAATTTTTATTAGTTCTTAAATGAATGATTCGATTTTCAAATGTCATTTCAATAGATTTTTTGTAAAATAGGGAAATACCAAATCGTTTCACTCGAATACAAGTCATTGAAAAGGAATTCAAATTTGAATTCAAATTATTTTATTTTTCAAATTCTTTTTCAATTCTTTTGAAAAAAAAGTTCTTGAAATCCATACAATTGTTTGAATTAAATTACTCATTTAGAAAATTGGGAAAATTGTCTTGATTAATTTAATTCAGAAAAGTTCAGAACCAATTAAATTATAAATTCATAGATAAAATTCAGAAACTTATTCATTAAAACATTAATCAATTTATTATGAATTAAATTATCAAAAATATTAATTCAAAAACATACCCTGTATCAAAACATATAAGATGAAGAGCCAGAGAGTTTGTGACTTCATAATTAATCGAGGATAAGAGCCCTTCAAGACGTAACAAGTTCAGTTTCAATTAAACTTTCAGTGACATCCGGAGGTGACGATTGCGACACAACAACACTTCACACAGACATCAAAATCGACTTAAAGAAAGTTCACAAAACAATTTCAAAGACTATTTGTACGAAAATAAGAAAACAAACAAAAGTCTCAGAACAAGAATAGTTACGCAAAAAGATTATGTCAGTTGTTATTAGTTGTTATTAGGAATCAATGAGATATTCATTTAGTAGTCAACACAAATGTCTGGCTCTCTCTCTATAATCACAAGTGAAGAGAAGGTCTGTTTGTCTTTTTTATTATCACTAAGTTTTTCCAATGTTTTCCTGTTTTTCCTGTGAATTGAAGGGAAGTTCAAGTTTGAGATGAGATGAAACTTTTCAAAGTACTAAATACTCGACTGTTTGGAGAGAGAGAAAAAAATAACAGGAATTTTCAAGTATTAAAAACAGCACTAATAAAACAATCACATCATATCCTGAACACAGAATGAGACAGTTTCTAGGACTTACTGTTCACTTTTGAGCGACGAATAAATTTCTAAAAAATACTTATTTCATGGAAAACAACACTTAAATTGAAAAGTTTGATAAGTTTTTCATCAAAACAGAAACGGATCTGAAAAACAAGAATAATATGAAACGAAGCAATTTTTTTATAACTCAACTGTAAAATAATAACTTTTTTATTCATATAATTATTCGCTAAGAAAATAAAATATGTGTTCACTTCATAACAGAGTCGACACTGGCTTTGATAACATGCTTGAAGTGAATATAGTATAACAAATAATTATAATATTTTTGCTTTTATAGAGACTACTGGCAGTGGCACTGTCTTAAGACCTGTCAGTCCTCAGTTACTTATCCCCTTCTCTTCTGTACTATTATCTAACGATTGTTTCTCTTCTCTATTACCCAACCCTGTGTTCTCTCTCTCTCTCTCTCTCTCTCTCTCTCTCTCTCTCAC
>JAQIWP010001762.1:0-13427 GCA_034695525.1 Euzetes globulus
AACCAAACGATTTCCTCCTCCTTCTAATAAAAACCCAAGTAATAAAAAAAGATTCCATACTAAAAATAACAAAATCGACATTGTTAGACTTACCTACTCCTTCTTCTATTTCTTTTCTATGAAACGTAGGATTCCTACTCGCAGCCACACTAGCTCTTCAAATTATTACAGGACTACTCCTGTCAATGATATACACAGCAGTATCATCATCTGCTTTTAAAATTATAATTGACATTATACAAGACTTCAATATGAGATGAATTACACGAATAATTCACACAAACGGAGCATCCTTATTCTTCCTATTAGTGTACATACACACTGCACGAGGAATTTATTTTGCCTCTCCATCAAAACAAAAGAAAGTTTGACTATCAGGAGTAATCATTTTATTAATACTAATAGCAACCGCATTTCTAGGATATGTATTACCATGAGGACAGATATCTTTCTGAGGAGCTACTGTAATTACTGGAGTGCTATCCGCTATTCCATTAGTTGGAAATGATCTTCTTACATGAATTTGAGGGGGGCCTTCAGTTTCTCAACCAACTTTAAATCGATTTTTTTCTCTCCATTTTATTCTCCCAATACTAATCGCAATTTTAGTTTTAATTCACCTAGTACTATTACACGAAAAAGGGTCTTCCACTCCTTCAACAACAAAAACTAACACAGACAAAGTAAAATTTAATTCACTTTTCTCAGCTAAAGACTTTATACCTATTATTTTAATTTCAACATTTATAATTTTTCTTTCATCCAACATACCAAACATCCTAGGGGATGTAGAAAACTTTAATCCAGCTAACCCTCTAGTAGCACCAGTTCACATCCAACCAGAATGATATTTTTTATTTGCATATGTTATCCTCCGTTCCATTCCCTCAAAATTAGGGGGTGTGATAGCCCTAGGAGCATCTATTTTAATTTTAATAATTATAATTACAAAAAAAGACAAACCTACAAAGTTTAAAACAACAAAAAAAAGTCTTTACTGAAGATTGATCTCAACAATCGTCATTCTAACATGAATTGGGGCAAAAACAGTTGAAAGACCATTTGAAGGAATCGGACAAATCTTCACGGTAATATACTTTTCTATCATTCTTATTATATAAATTCTACAACAAAGTTTTCCATCAAAAGTTTTGAAAGCTTAGTTAAGAATCATTTCTAGAAAACTGTCTAAAAAGAAACCAGTCCCAATAAAAGGAAAAAAAGAGAAAAAGGAAGAAGGACTTTTCAAGCCCCATCTATCAAATAATCATAACGATATCGAGGAAAACAACAACGAATTCAAACAAAAAGAAAACAGACAGACAACAACTTCAAAATAAAAAATCCAGAACCAAAAAATAAAGTCACAGTCAAAAAACACAAAAATATAATTATTCCATATTCACAAATAAAAATCAAAGAGAAAACTCCCCCCCCATATTCTACATTAAAACCAGACACCAGCTCAGACTCCCCCTCAGAAAAATCAAAGGGAGTACGGTTTCTTTCAGCCAAAATGACATACACCCAACCGACTAAAAGTAATAATCTAAGAAAACTGAATCAAAAACCTACCTGAAAAAAAATATATAAAGATAAATCATAAAAAGAAATTGTATAAACAAGAAACAAAATAAAAAAAATTATAGAAACTTCATAAGAAATAGTCTGAGAAACAGAACGATAAGCTCCCAATAAAGAATACTTTCTGTTAGACCCCCACCCACAAAAAAGTAAAAAGTATACCCCCAATCTCATAAAACAAAAAATGTAAATAAGAGAATAAAAACCTCCAAAAATACCAAAAAAGCTTCCGTACACGCCCCAAAGTACAAACATCAAAGTCAAACCCACAAAAGGACCAAAAAAGTATATATAAAAAGTAAACTGGTAACCCTTTAAGAATTCCTTAACAAAAAGTTTTAAAGCATCAGAAATAGGTTGAAACAAACCAAAATAAAAAAGCTTAGTAGGACCCTTACGAAAATGGATATAACCTAAAATCTTTCGTTCAACCAATGTAAAAAAAGCGACTCCCAACAAAACTCCAATTAACATAAATAAGTAATCCAACAAAAACATTTTCAACCAGCCACTTAAAAACTGGTTGAAAAAATACTATTATAATATTTATAATAAAGAAATAAAACAGAAAAAGCTTTATAGCTTAGGTATTCATAATTCCTAGAAGGTCCTGTTACTAAAATCTTAGGTTATATAAAACCGTATGTCTTCAAAACATGAATACTGTGGATTTTACTCAAAGAATCAAATTTGCAATTTGATGATAAAAGAATAAATACGTTACCAATTTTACAATTAACCTTATTTTCCAGTACAGTTAGATGCCTGACTGTAAATTCATGAGTCAGAATTTGGGTAATACTGGAATTAAACACTTTAGCGTTTTGCTCTCTAATTAAATCTATAACTAAGATAAAAGGAAGAAGCAATAGAATAAAATATTTTATTGTTCAATCCATTGCCTCGTCCCTTTTAATCTTTTCTTCCTTAAGTATCAAAAGATCAAATATAAAAATATTTATAATTTTTAGAATCATCTCTTTGGTCATCAAGATAGGAGCGGTTCCTTTCCATCAATGATTTGTAGATATCTCTAAGTCTTCTGGGCCAAAAAGTAATAGTATCCTAATAACGTGACAAAAGTTAGCCCCCGTTTATTTAGTGATTTACCAAATAAAATTTCTAACTCCAGCATTCATTCTAACCAGAGCTGTTGTAGGGAGTATTTCCCAGCTCAATAAAACTGATATCATAGAAGTGTTAGCTTTCTCATCAATTTTCAATTTAAGATGAATACTACTTTCAATCAGTATAAATTCCAAAATTTTAATCATGTATTCTTTATTTTACTGATCAACAGTATTGTTCGTTTTTTATGCAATCACCATCACAAAGTTAAAAGTTTTAAGAATGGAAAGAACAAGACCAATAAAAAAATGAATTACAATTGCTGTAATCAGAAGTCTTGGAGGAATTCCTCCAATAACTGGATTTCTTGCAAAGTGGCTAGCTTTTACAGAAACAATTTTTAACAAAATAACATTTATAGCAAGAATTCTATTAGTTATCAGAAGACTAAACTTATATATTTACCTGCGTTTTACAAATAGACTGATACTTATGACGAGAAGCAAATCCCAAAAGGGACCCAAAAAAGAAATTAAAAATATAACCGTGGTATTCCTTATAAGGAATATCATACCATTAATCATTATCTCAATTTATAGGAATTGCCTGAAAAAGGACTATTTTGATAGAATAGATCATTTGCTCCTATAGAATAACCTAAACTACCAAAAAGTTCCGTGCTACACACCCATCTACAGACAAAATTAATAAAAAGTTTACAACTTTTAATTAATCACCATAAAGGAATTTACCCACAACTCCCAAAGCTGTAATCGCTATGACTGTCCTAAAATTCTTAAATTTATACAAAATTGAATATCAAATTTATCGGGTCCTTTCGTACTACGGGTCATATAAAAAAAGTTTAGATAAAAACCAGTCTGGCTTACACCGACTTGAACTCAGATCATGTAAAAATTTAAAGGACGAACAGTCCAACCAATATAGCACCTGCACCAAAAGGTATTTTTAATCCAACATCGAGGTCGTAATCTATTCTTTTAATAAGAACTTTTAAAAAAAATTACGCTGTTATCCCCAAAGTACTTTTAAAATTTATCAACAAAAAAGTTCTAAAAAATAAAAATATAAACAGTAATTTTAAAAAGATTGTTGCCCCAACCAAATAAAATTTCTTTAATATAAATTTTATTAAAGTTTTGGGGTCTTCTCGTCTAAAACTAAAAATTGTTATTCTCAACAAAAATATAAATTCAAAATATTTTTGCATTTTAGAAAGATATCTCCCATTCATACAAGTTTTCAATCAAAAAACTAATGATTTCGCTACCTTAGCACGGTCAAAATACCACGGCCATTTATTACACTGGGCAGGGAAGATTTCTAAAAAGAAAATAAAATTTTGATAAACATGTCCTACCAAAACAAATTTTTAAAAACAAATTTTCTTTTAAAACATTTACAAATTAATTTATCTACTAATTAAATAATTAACAAAATTAATCAAAAAAGCATCAAGAGTTAACTACCAAACAAAAAAAGTTATTAAACAAATATTTACTATTAAAAATTTGATCTAATTATATAAATGTTTAAATTATAAAAGAGAAAACCCCTTAAATTTATTGTGACTCAGATATTTATTTACGTAAAACATTTTACTCCTCACCAACAAATTTAACATTTTTAAATATTTAAAATTTTAGGAGAGATCAAAAAATCTCTAAAAAAGAATTAGATCATTAATCTATTTATCCTTATACAAAAGGTAACACCAAATAAAAGAAATTTATCACAAAAAATACATCTCGAATTAGCTATTAATTTAAAAATAAAGTTATTTACAAGTTATTAAAATAAAAAGGAAAACTCTTCTTTACCGTAATTAAAGAAATAAAAACCTTAACAAGAGAGCCTTTCCAGCCTCCCTACTTTGTTACGACTTATCTATCAAAAGAGTGACGGGCGATATGTACTTTTTTAATTAATAAATCAAAGCCTATTTTTATTTAAAAGGTTTTACTTATAAATCCACTTAATAACATAATTTTAAACAAAACAAAATAATGTAACCCATGACAACTTAGCTATAATCTGCACCTTGACCAGAACAACAATGACATACATCATAGACTCTATGAAAAAAGACGATAACAGCGATATGCAAAAATAAAATAAGTAAATGTAATTGTGGGGTATCTATTAAGTCACAGGTTCCTCTAAAAATGTTAAAAACCGCCAAATTCCTAAGGTTTAACATAAGATAAGATAATACCTAAAAATAACCAAAAAATAACAGGGTATCTAATCCTTGGTTTAAAAAAGTTTACTACTGAAAAACAATACCAACAACAAAAATATATTTCACCAAGAAAATTATAAAAAAAAACAAAAATTAAACAGAAACCAAAATTTAAAAGTAACTGTATGACCGCGAATGCTGGCACAATCTTAATCAAAAAAGGCTACGCCTAAATCTCACGTAATTTCAATTATTAGAAAATAATTAATCCTATAAAAACAAATAAAAAACAAAAATAACGATAAAATTAAACAATACAAAAAATATCTTTCTCATTAACAAAGAGATGTTCCCAAAACTGTTTTTTAGCTATATACGGTAATTTCGGCTTACCTTTTTTCAAGCTAATACAAGTTTAAGTTAAAAAAACTAATTGTCTTTTAAACATTAATCGCTTTAGGCAACTTGTATAATAATAAGTTTAAAACCCCATTTTTTTTTAATCTTCAAAAATGGGGTTTCAAATCATGTTTACATTTTCGTTTTTTAGCGAGGTCCCCGAACCAAAAAATGATTATATGACGTGTGTGCTAAATTAATTGTTTATTTTTAAATATATTTGAATATAATAATTATTTTTTATTCATTTTTCGTTTTTTTATGTTAAATGTAATAAATGATATAGATAACAATGAATACTGCCGATTCAGTAAGAATTGTTATCTATTGTTTTTATGACCAGATCTTTTATAATGTATTTGATCTTTTTAGGTGCATGTTTACTCGTAAACATTTCAAAGTTGTTAAAGAACCATTAAACTTTCCTCTTTTTTTTCTTCAACAGTTCTAGATTATATTTTATTTTCCGAAGTTAAATCTTTAAAGTTAAAAAGAAAACGTGATTCAAATTTTCATACTAATATAATATATAATTTATATACATACAATAGGAGAAACGGGACTATTGTATGTATATAATACGCGATGAATTTACTCAACAAATCACAAAGACATTGGAACTTTATATTTTATTTTTGGAGCCTGGGCAGGCTTGTTAGGATCCGCATTGAGAGGAATTATCCGATTAGAATTAGGACAACCAGGTTCATTGATAGATAATGATCAAATTTATAATACTGTAGTTACAGCACATGCTTTTGTAATAATCTTTTTTATAGTGATACCTGTAATGATCGGAGGATTCGGAAATTGATTGGTTCCAATAATAATTGGAGCTCAAGATATAGCTTTCCCACGAATAAATAACATAAGATTTTGACTTTTGCCTCCATCTTTAGTACTATTATCCACTTCAGCGTTTGCCGGAGCTGGGGTAGGAACTGGATGAACTGTTTACCCTCCTTTAGCCGGAAATTTGTTCCATTCAGGCTTTGCTGTAGACTTAGCAATTTTTAGTTTACATCTTGCTGGTGCTTCATCTATCTTAGGAGCTATTAATTTTATCACAACTATTTTAAATATACGCTCCTCCTCTGTCACCTTAGATTCAATTCCTCTATTTGTATGATCCGTTTTAGTTACAGCAGTATTACTTTTGTTATCACTACCTGTTTTAGCTGGTGCAATCACTATATTACTAACAGATCGAAATTTTAATACAACATTTTTTGATCCAGCAGGAGGAGGGGATCCTATCTTATATCAACACCTTTTCTGATTTTTCGGTCATCCAGAAGTTTACATTTTAATTCTACCAGGATTCGGGTTAATTTCACATTCAATTAGATTTTACTCAGGGAAAAAAGAGCCTTTTGGTACCTTAGGAATGATTTATGCAATAGTATCCATCGGATTTTTAGGATTCTTAGTTTGGGCTCATCATATATTCACAGTAGGCATGGATGTAGACACCCGAGCCTATTTCACATCAGCTACTATAGTAATTGCTATTCCTACAGGAGTAAAAGTTTTTAGTTGATTAGCTACCATGAACGGATCTTACACAAGAATAGACACACCCATGTACTGATCTATTGGGTTTGTATTCTTATTTACTGTGGGAGGTTTAACAGGAGTAGTGTTAGCTAATTCTGCTATTGATGTTACTTTGCATGATACTTATTATGTAGTTGCTCATTTCCATTACGTTCTCTCAATGGGAGCTGTATTTGCTATTATAGCAGGAGCAACCCATTGACTTCCATTACTCTTCAATTTAAATTTAAACCCAAAAATACTAAAAGTACAGTTTTTCTCTATATTCGTAGGAGTCAACCTAACATTTTTTCCTCAACACTTTTTAGGATTAAATGGGATACCCCGACGATACTCAGACTATCCTGATGCTTTTACTTCATGAAACATTGTTTCTTCTTTAGGATCTCTTATTTCATTTCTGTCAGTAATCATGTTTATATGGATTATCTGAGAAGGAATTGTTACATCTCGAAGCATTTCCAACTCCTACGGAACTTCTACTTCAATCGAATGAATAAATACCTCACCAGTTCAAGAACATACTTTCAACCAAAGAGTTTTACTCAATAACGAGGTATAATGCCAAATTGAACAGCCCTATCCTTTCAAGACGGAACTTCTCCATTTATAGAACACATCCTTTTTTTTCATGATCATGCTATAATTATCTTAATTATAATCACAATCTTAACCTTACATTTAGTAATTTCATTAGTAAAAAGAAATAAATTTAATAAATTCGTTATAGAAGGGCAAGAAATTGAAACAATCTGAACTATCCTACCAGCCATCCTGTTAATCTTTATCGCACTTCCTTCTTTAAAAACCCTTTACTTGATAGAAGATACAAAGACTCCTAATATCACAATAAAAGTTTCTGGCCATCAGTGATACTGATCTTATGAATATACATCCTTAAACTCCCTAGAAACAGAAAATTTTATGGAAAACTCTAACATTTTACGTTTAATAAAAACTAGAGAGCTAATTTTTCTTCCTGTAAACATGCTCATTCGAACAATAGTATCTTCTTCAGATGTTATTCATTCTTGAACTATTCCGTCTTTAGGAGTAAAAGTAGATGCCATTCCAGGACGTCTAAATCAAATTTACTTATTCTCCAAACGTATTGGGCTATTTACAGGTCAATGTTCAGAAATCTGTGGGATGAATCATTCCTTTATACCCATTCTTGCACTAATTTCAACACCTAAAGAATTTATCACCAAAATTGAATCTAAAAGATAACCCAAAGATTACAGTTTAAGAAAATATAATTATGTCAAAATTAAGAATAACATCTTTATTCCACAAATAAGACCTTTAAGTTGAGTTACAATTTTTTTATTATTTTCGTTATTTTTTATATCAATTTTAAATATGCTTTTCATTTACAAATCTAATAATAGAATAAAATCAGTCATCAAAAAAAAAGAAAATTCTATAAAATGATAAATAACCTTTTTTCAGTATTTGATCCAAGCACTTCGATTATATCTTTTTCATGAGTTATCCTTTTTTTATCACTATCAGTTATAATCCCAAAAATATGGAAAGTTAGATCCCCATTCACAAATATAATAAAGAAAGTCGTATTCACTTTAAAAAAAGAAGTATCTTTCACACTTAACAAAAAAGAAAAAGGAAGAGAAGCCATAATTTTACTTACATTTACAGCTATTATTTTAATAAATTTTGTAGCACTATACCCTCAAGTTTTTTCTCTTACCTCTCATCTCACAGTCACTCTTCCTATTTCATTGATTTTATGAACCTCTTTAATGCTATTTGGATGAACAAAAAATACTAATCATGTTTTAGCTCACTTAGTTCCTCAAGGGACGCCAAAACCTTTAATGATATTTATAGTTATAATTGAGTTAACAAGTAATATTATCCGTCCTATCACTCTTTGTGTTCGACTAACCGCCAATTTAATTGCAGGGCATCTTTTGATATCCCTTTTAGGAAATTCATTAATTAACCTAAGAATCTGAATAATTCCCATAGGGGCTATAGTACCAGTCATTCTTACAATTTTAGAAAGTGCTGTGGCTTGTATTCAAGCTTATGTATTTATAACTCTCGTTACCCTTTATCTTACAGAACTAAAATATTGAAAAAAAAATTTAATCCATTTCATCTAGTAGACATTAGACCATGACCTCTGTTAGCATCTAACAGAGCTCTAGCTTTAGTTCTCTCAGGGTTAATTATAATTAACAAAGTTACCTCCTTAATGATCATTCTATCCCTTTTTACAATCACAACAGTAGCTTACATATGATGGCGAGACATCCATCGAGAAGGTTCATCTCAAGGGAACCACGCTTTCCTAGTAGCAAACGGTCTAAAAACAGGAATAATTCTTTTTATTGTATCAGAAATTTTGTTTTTCGTATCTTTTTTCTGGGCTTTCTTTCACAGAAGAATCTCTCCATCTATTGAATTAGGACAAAATTGACCCCCCGAAGCTGTTATTTCTTTTAATCCGATAAGAATTCCCCTTTTAAACACAATTTTACTTCTTTCGTCTGGAGTAAGAATTACTTGATCACATCATGAAATACTAAAGAAAAACTTTAATAAAGCTAGTATATCTTTGAGAATCACAATTATTTTAGGTTTAGTATTCACTTTGTCCCAAGGATTTGAATACAACGAGGCCCCTTTCTCTCTAGCTGATTCCACATTTGGTACTACATTTTTTATAGCAACAGGATTTCACGGACTTCATGTATGCATTGGAACTATCTTTTTAACAGTGTCTTTATACCGATTTAGTAAATTAGTTAACACAAGAAACCACATAGTAGGATTTGAGTGTGCAGCTTGGTACTGACACTTTGTAGACGTAGTATGATTATTTTTATATGTTACATTATACTGATGGGGAACTTATTTCTACTAGTATTTAATGTACCTCTTATTTCCAATAAGAAAGAGTAATGAAAATAAAAGTAACCTTTGTATGAATCTCATTTGTGATCCTTCTAATAATTTTAGCAATTTTAATTATAGCAACGCAAAAAAAAACAAAAGAACAAATAAAGAAGTGATCCCAATTTGAATGTGGATTTTTTATCATAACCCCTTCGCATCTCCCTTTTTCATTTCAATTTTTCTTAATTGCTTTACTTTTTCTAATTTTTGATGTAGAAATTGCAATAATTCTTTCATTCCCAATAGAAAATTCCAGTCTAAAAAATATTACTGTATTATTTATATTCCTAAGAATTTTAACGTTAGGTCTTCTATACGAATGGCAAAAAAACAAAATTTCTTGATTTAAATGGATGGGAAGAGTTTCTTTGCAAGAAAATCAAGTTTATCACCCCAGCCTTTAACATAGCATAATTTAATGCAGTAAACTTAAGATTTACAGAGTAAGTTAAAATTTATAATAGCATTAAATGCATCAAGTTTAGAACTTGAAGATAAATTTTAGAGTGAAAATAAAGGCCGCTAACCTTATATAAGCTATGCTACACTCTCATAGTTTAAAAAAAATTTAACCTTTTCAAAGTTAAGAAAAAGAGAGTACTTGTAAATCTTCAGCTCCTTCAAAGCCAACGTTTATTAAACTTTAAAAGTTAAAATGAAACAGCCAAAAAAATTAATAAAAAAAGAAAAAATGATATTCCAATTAAAGAAATCTTCATAAAAAAAGAATTCAAACGGGAAAAAGCCAAGTATACTCCAGCTCCACCTAACGTCTCTATTCAGGATCTTTCCAGCTCTACAAAATGAAAATTATTAAAGTAATAAGAGCTACCCCCGTTAGCCATTCAACGCAAATAAAAAATTCCCCCAAAAGAAAAAGATATGAAATACAAAAATCGGATATAATAGAAAAAAGCCGTTCCCCCAAAAATTAGTAGTAATCCTACTAACAGATCTCCTACCAAAAAAAAAAATGTTATGTCTACAAGAAAGATTCAATAAAGAGTACCACCCAAAATTCAACATCTTATAAAAAGAAATATCACAGGTAAAAAAAACTTAATGTTTTCAACTGTTTCGCCATAAGGAATATATTTAAAAACAGAAGTATAAGCAATGTTAATCAAACGTACCCTGTATATCACAGTAAAAAAGCATCCAATCAAAAAAAACAAATATAAAAGGAATCCTCCAAAAGAAGACAAAGAAGAAATAATAAAATCCTTAGAATAAAATCCTAAAAAGAATGGAAATCCTGCTAAACAAACGCATCTGACCATAAAATATAAAAATGAAAAAAAAGAAAAAACCGAGCTTCCGTATAAACGAGAATCTTGAGCACCAGTTTTCTGCATTATTAAAGATCCAGTTCTCAAAAAGAGTATACTTTTAAAAAAGGCATGAATAACTATATGCAAAAAAGAAAGGATTCACATACCCACAGAAAGTATAAATATTATCATCCCCAATTGTCTTAAAGTAGATATAGCCACAATTTTTTTAAAATCTCTTTCCAACACAGCAAATCCCCCAGCCAAAACCATTGTCAAAACCAAAAAAAACTTAAAAAAATTAAAAGAAAAGAAAGAAAAAAGGTAATGGTAACGAACAAGTACATATACCCCAGCTGTTACCAAAGTAGAAGAATGAACCAAAGAAGAAACAGGAGTTGGTGCTGCCATAGCAGCAGGAAGTCATGCAGAAAAAGGAACTTGTGCACTTTTTGTAATTGCCCCAAAGAATAAAAAAACTAAAAAATATATTGATACTCCATTACTTACAAAATCCCATATAAAAGTGCCCCTCATTCTCATAAAAAAAAAGCTTAATAAAAAAAAAAGGTCGCCAACTCGATTTCTAAAAACAGTTACTAAGCCTGACTCCAACCTAGAAGAATTTACATAAAAAATTACCAAACAAAAAGAAACTAGCCCTAAACCGTCCCATCCAACCATAGTTATAATAAAATTACCAGAAAAAACCAAAAGAAATATAGAGACCAAAAATAATAAAACAGTGTAACAAAAACGTCGCATATCAACAGTGCCATCTATATAAAAAACTCTATAAAAAAATACTAAAAAAGAAATAAAAGACACACAACCAAAAAATCCTAAAGAAAGAAAATCAAACACGAAATCCAAAGTAAAACTTAGGCCTCCATAACTGTATAATATAAATCTAAAGATAGCTCTGCCTAAAAAAGCAGTATAAAAATAGAAAATCCACCTAAAAATACAAACAAATAAAAACATAAAAGAGAACATATAAATTATAAAGCTAAACTCCATTTTCCAAAAAAAATTCCAAGTTAAAGGTCATAAGCCAATCTTGTCAAAATACCGTTAAGCTCTTTTCCTATCGAACCACAATCAATTATTCAACGTTAAACTAAAAAACTAAATAATAAAACTAAAACAAAAAAAACCTTAAAACAAAAGGAACAAAAACTAAAGGAAAAAAATGTCCATACATATTTAGCAACTCACGTCTAAATAATGTATAAATTTGTCCTTCCAACAAAGAAACACCATGACAAGAAACAACATAAAGAAAAATACCATAAACCCCAGCTAAAAAAAGGAACACCCCAACAAACAAAAAAGCAAAAAAATTTAAATTTAAGATACCAGTGATAATAGCAATTTCAGAAAAAAAAGAAAAAGATGGAGGAACTCCCATATTAAGAATAGAAAAAATAAACCAAAAAAAAAGCGCTCCAGTTATCAAGTAACCTAAGCCCTTAACTATAAAAAGTCTACGAGTGTGAAAACGTTCGTAAAAAACATAAAGAATATAAAACAGACAAGAAGAACAAAACCCATGAGCTAGAAGTATTATAAAACCTCCATTTAAACCTGACTGAGACAAAGAATAAAAACCAGCCAATCCAAATCCCATATGACATACAGAAGAATAAGCTACAAATGCCTTAAGATCAACCTGACGCAAACATAAAAAACACCTGATCAAACCTCCTACTAAACCTAAAGATACAAGGTAACCTCTATAAAAATGTAAAGAAAAAGACGAAAAAGAAAAAAAACGGATAAAACCATAACCTCCTAATTTCAAAAGAACTCCTGCCAATACTATAGAACCTCTGACAGGAGCTTCAACATGAGCCTTAGGAAGTCACAGATGAACTCCATAAACAGGAAGTTTTACTAAAAAAACAAAAAGCAAAAAAAATCATCAATATATAGAAAATTCATAAAAAAAAAGAAATTTTATAGAAAAAACTGCCATCTCAAAAAAAACTACGTAAATCAAAAAAGGAAACGAAACCACAATCGTATAAAAAACTATATAAAAAGAAGCTTGTAAACGTTCAGGTCTACCCCCCCATCCCAACACAAAAAAAAATATTAAAATAAAAATGAATTCAAAACAAATATAAAAAACAAAAACATTCAAACAAGAAAATCTCACAAACAAAAAAAAAAAGATAGAAGAAAGAGTTAAAGTAAAACTTACGAAAAAAGTGCTAAACCATAAATCAATAAGGCTAGAAAAATAACAAAACACAAACACTAACAAAGTCAAGTATATTAAAAAAAATGATACCCTATCAAAAAAAAATAAACCACCAAAATAAAAAGTGCCGCACCTAAAAAAAAATCTAAAAATTAAACACCCCAACAAAAAAAAAAAAATGTAATAATCAAGAAAACCAAAAAAAAGTCCAAAT
>JAQIWP010001763.1:0-13420 GCA_034695525.1 Euzetes globulus
CCTACTTCTACAGATCTTTAATCAGAGGTTAGTCGAAAAGAGGTGTCGTTGTTAACGGTTAATAACGACATAGTAATTAGCAACCGTCGAGAAAGGGATAACGACAAGCGTTATATGAAGTTTCATAGTTATTCAAACATAGAAAAACAGTAAAAATGTTCAATTATTCAATATTTTTTGTTGAAATAATTATTTGTTAACGCAATTAATTTCTCTCAAGAGTCACATTAGTTTTCAATTATTTGATTAAAAATATTTTTGAATCGAAATAAAATCTTGCCTTCGATTGATTTGAAGACAGTTCTGAATGTTAGACATAAGAATTGAAGTGTGTTTTTAAAATAATTGATAATATGAAAATAATCAGGGTTAGCTAAGGGAAGTATAGGGTAAAAACCCCTATGTCTTGAATTTTTGGAAATACCTCATCTCCCAGATTTTGAGCGCTAGATATTCTAGTTTTAATTAATTTAATTTAATTATTTGTTAAAAGGAATACTTTTCACATCAAAATGAACTCATTTTATGGAAAATTAGTGAAGAATTTATTGGTTTCGATTGCAGTAATAAATTTAGTCATCATATCGATGGTTGTCATCGCAGAAAATGGTATGTTTTCACAGAATTTTCATTTTATTTTAATATTCTTTATATTCTCATCAATTTTATTTTTATTGATCCATTGAATAACCTTGTTTTCATTTCTTATTTGATTTTGAAAAGCAATTAAAACAGCTCTTTTAATATCTTTGTATTGCTTTAGACTTCGATCAAAGCCTTTCAGCAAAATCTCAGACACGGTTTGGATATTTATTGCCTCAAAATCTCTTCGTTGAGAAAAAGTTATCCGAATTTTTAGGTAAAATGAATGTAAACTTTCAAATTTTTATTTATTCAAAATCAATAACAGGAGGACCCGGAAAGCGGTCTGATTACGAAGATTACAGTTCGCCAAACAAAAGATTGTCTGAGTTTCTTGGTTAGTTTGTTTTGAAAGGATTTCTCATATTTAAAATATTCAAATATATGAAATAGGAGGACCGGGAAAGAAGAGGTCATATTCTTCAAGGAATGTCGACAAAAGATTGTCTGAATTTTTAGGTAATCGCTCAAATTTTTTTAATTTTACCAAGTTTTAAAAAAGGTTTGATTTATTTAAAAGTTTTAGCACTTATTTTGATTAAAGTCTCGTATTTTAGCAAAAAATGTCATCAAATAAAACATTTTACATAACCTTCAGAAACACTAATAATGATTAAATCTTCTAAAGATGTTATCTTTTTTACATGTTCAAATTATTAAATTATAACTAATGTTAACATTCATTATTCTATATTTTCTCATTATTTAGGTGGACCCGGAAAGTGAAGGCAGCTTGTTCTTTTAATTGTATTCAATAAATAAGATTAAATTTTTTTAAATGATGAATAATTTTCTCAATTATAAAATGTTATTCAAAAGATAGAGAGAGAGAATCATTGAAAAGATTCAGAATTTACTTCAATACTCGACATAAAGTAATAAACTTCAATAATATTCAAGTTTTCGTTCTATTTATTTATTTTAATCTTTTTCTATAATTTTGTATTTATTGACAAACCGTTATTAAACGAATGAAAATTGAATCTGTTTTGCGATCATTTAATTTAAAACTCTGTATTTTTACTTACTTTGAAACGTTAGAAATAAAATGTGAAAGTACGAATTAAACCATTGATTTATTCAAATATTTTTCATGTATATATAAATAAAAATGAATATTTCAATTTATCAAATTGACCTTTTCCCAAATACAATGGTTATTAGATAAACTTGGAATGTCGACTTATCGAGAATTGATAATAGTTATGCAAAACTGCATTTCATTCCATCTATGATCTGACTATTCGGATGCCGTAAACACTGATGAAAACTTATGACAAATTATCTTCAAGTGACTGATTATACCTAAACTTCTTTAATCATTTCTTTGAATTTTAAATTTAGACAATAGTTTGACTCAATTCTCTTTTCAATTTGTTTGTATACTATCGCTTCTAGCATACAAAATAAGCTAATCTCAATTGTGAGACGAAATTGAAAAAAAAAACAGTAAATATTTAAAAACAGTTTAAATTTTAAAAAACATGAGTAATTGATATTTTTAAAGAGCATTTAAAATATTTAAAATACATTACAAATTTGTCAAATGACTTATTTCAAACAAATTTCAAAACTTACTTTGCTTAATTATTAACAAAAATAATAACAATGTTTTATCGAAATTCAAAGCTTTACTGTTTGTCCACAAAATTAATAATCAATTGAGATTCACATTTATTATATACGCAAATCAAGTGTTTTACTCGATTATGTTAAAGGAAATGGAGATGAAAGTCGAAGAGACAAATAAAATTAATATTATGTAGTATTGAATGCCTTTAGAATTAAAATTAATAAAGAGATTAAAACCGGTTCCGAAGTGTCGAGTCTTTCATTATTTTATCCAATTGACAGTCAAATGTTAATATATTTCATAATAATATGATAATTAACTAAATAGAACCTCTACCATATTTATGATGTTTTTCCTAATTAAATATGATGAGTTTAAATTGAGTATAGATGGTTAGGAATAGTTGCTAGATCAATCACTTATTCAAGAATTTAAAGAATGTTTTAAAGAATTCAATTCTTGTGTTTGACGTAATTTATGAATAGTTTGATTACAAAGTTTTAATATTTTGAATGAAAAAGTGAATTGAATTCACAATTAATACAATTATGCAAAGGATTGGAGTAAAAGACCCGAAGAGTTGGTCACTACTCTCACAGAGTATTTCGTCCATCAATCAGATGATAATTTCGGGTCAAATAAGTGCTTATGATTTGTGCCAAAAATGTTTGCAAAGAATTGAAAAAACAAAACAATTGAATGCTTTCGTGAATATCACTAAAGAGATGGCAATCAAACAGTCCATCGAATCCGACAAACGCTACAGAAGTGGACAACCCTTCAGTTTATTAGATGGCATTCCTATTGCTTTTAAGGATAATATCTGTACTAAAGATGTTTTAACTTCTTGTGCTTCGAAAATGTTATCAAAATATATTCCTCCTTTCGATGCAACGGTTGTCCACCGATTGGTGACAAAAAGTGGTGCCGTTATGGCCGGAAAGACAAATCTGGACGAATATGCAATGGGTTCCGGTTGTGTCGACTCTATATTTGGTCCGACAATAAATCCGTGGAAAAGTAGTCTTCCCTTCAAAATCAAAGACAAACGAAGCAATGAAACGATTTCTTTCAAGAATTTACCTGAAAATGATTGGTATATAAGTGGTGGCAGTTCAGGAGGAAGTGCTGTTGCAGTGGCCACGGGTAGTGTCTTTGCTGCTTTGTCATCAGACACGGGTGGCTCTACTCGAAACCCGGCCGCCAGAGTTGGAATCGTCGGTTTGAAACCAACTTATGGTTTGATCTCTCGGTTCGGTTTAATTCCATTAACGCATTCGTTGGATGTAATCGGAGTAATGGCCCGTTGTGTCGATGACGTGACCTCAGTGTTAGCGACAATCGCCGGTCACGACTCACTCGATTCCACTTCAATCGACGATCCCATAAATCTTCTGCTCAATGAAAACATTGATTTCTCTGAATTAACGGTTGGAATACCAGAAGAATATCAATGCGAAGGCATGTCTGAAGATGTATTGAAAACGTGGAGGACTGTCGCAGATCTGTTCTCAAATTTGGGATCAAGAGTTCAATACGTTTCTCTTCCAAACACCAAATATTCGATTTCTTGTTATTCTGTTCTGAACTGCTGTGAAGTTTCGTCAAACTTTTCATGTTATGACGGCATTGAGTTCGGACACCGGACACTCACCTCCGAGTCGTCAGTCGAAGAGTCCTACTCTAAGACACGTGAGGAAGGCTTTAGTGATACCGTAAAGGGAAGAATATTTGCCGGAAATTATTTTCTTTTGCGTCAAAATTATGACAAATATTTGCAAAAAGCCCTAAAAGTGCGGCGAATCATAACTAATGACTTCATTAATGTCTTCGATAAACAAAATGTGGATCTGTTGCTAACTCCCGTCACTCTGACAGAAGCACCGCTCTATTCCGAGTGGATCAAAAAGGACAATAGACAACAGGTGTCCACCGAAGACTATTGTACACAACCAGTTAATATGGCGGGACTGCCGGCGGTCAGCATTCCCTGTAGATTGTCTGCGAATGGACTTCCCATTAGTTTGCAACTTATCGGCAAAAGACTCGACGACTTTCGCATTTTATCGATCGCTAAAAAGTTAGAAAATATTCTCGATTTTCCAGTTTTAGTCTTCGACGACACGAATGATAGTTAACTGAAAACCATTTTATTTTATTTAAATCCTAAATAATAATGAATTTAATGACAATAACTAAAAATAAATAAATAAATAGATTTAAGTTTAAGTTCAAACATTAAAGTTATATCCAGTTTATGACTGTTTTGTTTTGTCAAACAAATTTGGACACTTCTCGCACAACCATTGCCTTAAATTCCAGGTATGGCTACAAAAGGGGTACTCGAAGTGATTGGGAACAATGACGTGAACCCCGGACTCAAAGAAGTAAAACAAAGGAAACCATATTCGCGTTCTTTTGCGATCGCTCTGATGTAAAGCCTGATTGTTGGCCAGTGTGTGGTAATAGAGGAACAGACGGGTCGAAATGTAAAACGCAATAAACACGTCGATTGAGTAGTGCTCGTGAGCGGCCAGAATGAAGAATATGCCAAACAGATTGAGAACCCATGAGAGGGTGTGCACCAAATAGAGACTCGTAGGGGTATCTGAACACACAATTGTCTATTAATCACATTCCTGTCCGATATAGAGCTTACATTCTGTGATAAAAAAGTTGAGAAGAGTTAAAACAACGGTATGGCCGGAAAACATGTAGTCGCCACAAGTGCGCACCCCTTGGATAGACATTCCTCCGCCCTGCCATATGTTAAACGCCTGGTTTAAGCGCTCAAACCAATTACCGTAAGGCTGGGGTTCATATTCAATATTCAATTATATGTACTATATATGAGAGCAAATATAAACTGACTCTGGCTTTACATTGGAGATGACGTCCGGGGACCGACAGAGATGTTATCAACATGGTAACGCATCTCAGAAAGAATACTGACCCGAATAATGAGAACATTCGTCGCAGAAGAATAAATCTGTTGACAAATAGCAAATCATTTGAAATAAATGGAAAGTATAGCTGAAAGAGTACCTGTGCTTATGGAGTACCAGAATTGTTGTCCAAATGATAAATAAGACGAGTCCACAAACTTCACACATACTGAAAGCCCAAGGAATCAAAGGAATGTTGTCGAGAATCATGTCTGGAAGAGGAGGGTATGTCTGCATATCAGGGACTCTGTCGTGAACTATAACCATAACAATTGCTGTAATCCAAGTGGCGGTAAAGAAGTAGAGCATAGCTAACAGTGCTTTCCAAGACTCCGGTTTTATTTGAAGATCAGCTTCTGATCTGAGTTCTGGACTCAAGTCATCGCTATTTGAGTCATCGTTTGGCAGATAATTGAAGTTTGAGTTCATATTCAAACGATTATTAAAATATTTTTCATTCAAATAATTCATTCGATAAGAGTGTCGGTGAGAGTCATAGGAAGTGATGACAAGGGGTCGACTCATCAGACCACTGACTAGCTCTGAGTTGGACTCTTGAAGATCTCTTAATACGATACTCAATCTCTTGATGTCTCCCAAAACTGGGATCAGAAGTGGAGGGCTCTTCAAGTCGTCTTCGGTTAATGTGAGTAAACACTTGCCATCGATTTTGTGTTCGTCGCGGAACTGCTTAACGTATTGCTCGAATCCATTGTTCCGGAGCCAAAGGGCCACATCTTCGCACGACCACTCTATCACTGATCTGTTCATCTTGTTCAATCGTTTAATCAAATCCCAGTACCTTTTGATTTGAAGGATCAGAACCGCCGCCAAATCAGATCACTTTTGACACAATTTGACAAATACTGAAAACTCAGTCATTTGTGAAATTAAAGACATATTTTGACACAAAAATCAGTAAAAAATTTAGAAATTACGACAAAAATCAGTGATTCGTTTAATTAAAGTGCGGTTTCGATTTCCACACATTATTTCACAACTCATACGAAAGGCTAAAAACTAAATGACAATAAAATTAAAGCATTTGATCATAAAATTTGTTCATCGGTGCGAAGACTTGGCTTTCAATCTAATTATAATTTAGTTTCAATTAAACTAAAGTGCAATTAAAAAATAATTTTACAAAAAAACAAAACATTTTACTTAAGAGGAGAGCATTTAAATTGAATACTCAATATTGAGTGACGTATGGCCTCATGAGATGTGCCCTCAATATAAAGTGTGTCGTAAAATAGGAGTCATGGGTCCGCACAGACATCGCTACCGAGCTATGAGTCATTCAACTGTCTGTCAACTCCTCACACAATAAACTTCAGGAAAGATGACAATGGTTTGAAGTAACGGACTTTGTTTACAACTGTCTCACATGATATGACGAAGTATTAGAGCGTGGATTACGTCCAAATCTGAAGACTCTTTTCTGTGACTTTCAATGGAGGGGTTGTGAGTAAAGGATGTCGTAAGTGATTGTTAGAGCGGTTGCAATGTGTGAGCGTTTGCGTCATAAGGTGTATAGCATTGAGCGTATAGTCGGAGCCCATATTCACATTGAGAGGACAGTCAATAATAAAGCATTTTTGAAGTGATTGCCATTTCTGAGCCAATCATCAATTGTTTGCCAGACCAGAGCCGAACGTCAATTGAATCTGAATAGCGATGGCACCTCCCACTTATGGCGATTTGGGCAAACAGGCCAGAGATCTGTTCGCGAAGAACTACCGTAAGAATGTTTCCTTAAGAATTGGATTGCATCAGAAAAACAGTTCCAACCCTCCAAAGCAAATATCAACTAATATTTCATTAACTCTAATAGACTTCGGGTTAATTAAATTGGATGTAAAGACACGAACGCCGGCCGGCGTCGAGTTCACTGTCAACGGCAACTCCAATAACGACACCGGAAGAGTGAACGCTTCCCTCGAGACTAAGTATTACTTCCGCGACTGGGGCTTCACCCTTAAGGAGAAGTGGAATACAGACAACACTTTGGCCACAGAGGTCTCCCTCGAAGACCAACTGATCAAAGGCTCTAAACTAGCATTCAGTGCGAACTTCGCGCCGCAATCGGGCAAAAAGGCCGGAACTATTAAGTCGGCCCTAAAGGCAGACCATTTCAATGCCAACGCTGACATTGACTTCGATTATGGCGGCGCTCTCTTTCATGGATCAGCTGTTTTGGGGTATTCTTTCGTCTATCACTCCATTTGATTGGCTTTTATACAGACTTTGAGTTATTATCGCTTTTTATCATTTATTTAACATTTGATTAGAAAAGAATTGAAATTATGTTTACATGAATTTTATTTTTAATTAATGCTGACATTGAAGTCCGTCGAGTCTGAGGTTTCGTATCATTTAATTTCAAGTTTCATTGATTTGCATAAACTTATTGTCAGACAAATTGCAGTCAAATAATTGCCAACAAAATCCTAAATCAATGCCTTCCATCGATTCTAACTTTGTTTAATTGACAGCCATCAGGGATGGTTAGCTGGCGCTCAGCTCTCGTTCGACCCTCAGGCCAGTAAGCTGACCAAGACCAATTTCGCTGTTGGATACCAGGCCGGAGACTTTGTTCTCCACACAAATGTGTATGAATTGAATTGAATTTCACTGAAAGTAGAAAATAATCGGTTTAATCATTGGATAGCAACGACGGACAGGAGTTCACGGGTTCAGTCTACCAAAAGGTCAACAGTCAGTTGGAGTCGGGCATAAACCTTGCCTGGACTTCGGGCAACAACACTACTCGATTCGGTTTGGGATGCATTTATAAATTAGATTCCGATTCTTCCCTTAAGGTAGGCCTCAATCGTCTCACAATTGACTTCATTCCACATTTAATCGATTTGTAATTAAATGTTAGGCAAAGGTAAACAACGCCTCACAGATAGGTCTGGCCTTCACCCATAGACTGAGACCTGGCATTTCGCTGACCCTTTCGGCTATGATTGATGGCAAGAACTTCAATCAGGGCGGACACAAGTTGGGAATGGGCTTCGATTTGGAGGCTTAAGTTTAGCTAATGTTTTATTCGCCTTTTATTTCAATTATTCAAACATTAAAAATAATTTGGTTATAAAAATTAGACTTTGAATACAAATCATTAGTTTTTATTTTCCTTTGAATTTTAAAATTTGAGTATAAAATCAGATTTAAAAAAGAAGATTAAATACATAGAAAAATACCTTGTTTTACACAAAAACTATTGAAAACAATATAATTTTAATTTAATGCTTGTGAAGAATATTTCTTTTGTGGCACTTATTATTCAAATTATCGATAAATAAGAAATAAAACGATTCATAGAATCAATTAATGATTTTTCAAAAAAGGATGAAAAATGTGAGAATAATATGGGGAAGGAGTCTAAGAACTGTTTTCACTCGACTCGTAATTGTTTTCTTCGTCTGAATTATTGCTCAGACTTTCTGTCAATGAATTCAGTGATTCATAGCTGGATGTCAATGATTGAGACGACAAAAGACTCGAATTGTAGTCTTCGCTATGAATTTCTTGGAGAATACGATCGAATATTTGCATAAATTTGTCCGCATTTTCGATTGAGAAGACCATCGGGGGCTTGAATTTAAGGACATTCCCATACTTTCCTTCAGTACTCATTAGAATTTTTTCGTCTTTAAAACGGCTGACCATATACTCCGCCAAAAGAGTTGCCGGCTCTTTAGTCTCTCGATTAACTACAACTTCGACTCCGAGGAACAATCCCTGTCCTCTAACGTCACCAATGATCGGATATCGATCTTTGAGTGAATTGAGGCGTTGTTTGAGCAGATTTCCCACTTTTATGGCCTTATTTTTAAGGTCTTCCTTTTCGATGACATCTAAGACTGCATTTGCAATGGCCAACGAAACAGGATTTCCGCCGTACTATCCGTCAGAGGATTTGTTGAATAATTATTGGTATAAGTAAATCATGTCTTAATACATACTGTATTGAAATATTCGGTTCCAATCTTTTCAAAACTACTGGCGATTTCTGGTGTTGTCACTACACATGCAATCGGATGTCCGTTTCCGATAGGCTTTCCAATTGTAACAATATCTGGCACTACGTCTTGTGATTCAAAGGCCCACATATTGCCGGTTCGACCGAAGCCGACCTGAACTTCATCAGCGATGCAGACGCCTCCGGCTTCGCGCACAAACCTATTTAAGCCAAATTATAATCTCTGCCAAAAATTTATTGATCGAAGGCTTTACTTGTAGGCAGTCTTCAAGTAATTGTGGGGTAAAACCACTTGTCCGCCACAACTGATCATCGATTCTGTAATAAATGCAGCGATTCTTCGCTCGGAGTTGTGGGCGTTGTTTATAATGTTTTGCACTTCCTTTGCATAAAGAGCTCCGATTTCTGTGACTGAATGGCTTTCAGTTGTATATTTGCCACGATAAGAGCAAGGTAAGGGAGCCTATACACCATTCACAAATACATTTGTTTAGATTTCAGGAATAAACAATGGATCAGATAATATACCACATGAACCCAAGACTTCTTTTTGCCGCCATTTATCTTTTTAAACTTATAGGGCGATATTTCAATGGTTGTGGTCAGATGACCATGGTAAGCTCTAAATATTCACAATGTTTTGCAAATGTTTTCTTGTGTGAAAGCATACCCGTCCAAAGTAATGACATCTTTATTTTTAGTGTGACATCGGGCCAAACGAATGGCCAAATCATTTGCTTCAGAACTGAATCGAAAGAAGTAAAGGAATTACTAAAAAATGTCCATAACTTAAGGTTTGTGTAGAAAATACCCAGAATTGACGAAATAGCAAACGGAAAGTTTGTTCGGGAAATAAGAGGTCAATCTTTTGGCATAAATGACGAGATTGTCGTGGAGAAAACGACTGTTTGTGTAAATCAACGACATCTGGTCCGCTCCAGCTTTGACCACATGTGGATGACAGTGACCAACGTGTGCCACATTATTGATGCAGTCCAAGTATTGGTTTCCCTCCTCATCGTACATGTACTGACCCTCTCCTTTGACAATTTTGAGTGGACTTTGTTTGAAAAACAATGTCACTGAACCTCTGGTTTGGATAAATAGTTGATTAAAACATTTGTAGGTTTTATAATTAATCTCTTTATTTGTATTAATTACTGATCAGACGAATAAATATTTATCACATACTTTAAGAATTTTTCAAACGATAAAACTTATTTAATATAGAGACTAAATAATGGTATCGATAGCCAAGTATTATCGGCAAAACTTTGCCTGTTTTCTATCACTCATTCCATTTTCCACAATCCTTGGATTTTATCAAGGCAATTCCTCAGTAACACATCAGATTATCCATTTTTAATTTCATAATATTGTTGGATAACCTTGATATTTTTTTCAAATTTATTCATTTTACTTAAGAAATAGCTTTTGAACTGAATATTAACCAAGCTTTCAAATGAAACCTGTTCTTTAAGCAACTTGGCAATCATACTTAATTTTAAACTCATGATTAATCATAGATATAAATGGTTTTTAATCTTTTCATATGACTTGAAGATAAAGTTTTTTATCAAATATTTCACAATAATTTGTCATTCCTCTAAGGACTGTCTTAAGCAGAATCAGATAACGTCGATAAGAAAACTTAGATAGGTTTCTTTAAACATAGCTGCTGGCCATCAACTACTAAGTTGAGCATGATGACTAATTAAAAATGAAGCGTCTCTTTTCAGAAACGCAGTTAAATCAATTTTGAAGATATAAAATCAAGAGTTAATTATCTAAATCCAGATTCTAAAATAATAAATAAAATAAAAAGTTTGCCTGGATCATGTTATACTTTTCATTAATCAATATAAAAACTTACTTAAAAGTCTAAAAAAGTTTTAAAAAGAAGAATAGATGGAAACTCTAGTAATGAATGATAAATCTGAAAGCTATTAATAAAGTCGCGCCAAATATCAGAATATTGTATCAATAATTTAAATATTAGTTAAAAAATAAATAATTGATAAATTGACGACTTTATTGTATAAAAGCTTAACAACAGATAAAATTCATACCCGATATGCCTTTTGCGAAGTTTCAAAGTCACTTCTTTGGGCAATTTCTCCAACGATTTTGTGACATTTGAGTCCAATTTGACGCTTTCAAAGTCCATTAGCAGAAGATTATGGAAAGTTATTGGAAAGCTTTGTAGTTGAATGCAGGGTAAATCCAGCAAATATCTATTGAATAGATGAGATGCCGAGCCCTCTATTTATAGAGGCATGTATCCAATTGAAATTCACTGATTGGTCGACAGCCTTAGTAACACCCGTTTAGTTATTTTGTTCATTAATTTGGATCACGTATTGTAATTTGAAGATGAGATAAAATGATAAAATGGGTCAAAACACAAAGTGCGATAACAAGCCATCAATTCCGATGCCTATCCCCCCCAATGCAGTGGTTTTACATTGGAGTGCATTTAGAGTATAGTTGTGTATAGACTGTACACGCGCTTAACGAATGATAACTTCCCTCAACTGATTGAAAGTGAGTTTTTAGATCCAGTTTGAAGTGGTTTCCACTCTTACCAAACATTAATTCAATTGAAGGATTTGTTTTTTTTAGTAAATGACTAAACCGTCACCAAAAGACAATTTCGACATTAATCCCGTTATTCTATTCTTTTCAATTTAAAACCAAAGCCATAATAATCAAGTAAAAAGTGATTCCCGGGTTATATCAGTTGATTGAATGATATCTTATCTCTTGTTTTCAGCTAAAAAGATGATCCTCAGGTGTCATCTTAGAGCACGACTATCCTTGTTATATTACTTGTATTAATCAATAGACTAAGTGTTTCCAAATCATATTTTAGTAAATTTTGAGGAAAAACATGTTTAGCCAAAAAACAAATATCAGATAATTTTTCCATTATTAACACAAATATAGATATTTTGTTATCAATATCTGACAAGAAGACGAAAATATTGGCTCAACTTGCCAGAACCCATCAATTAAGTATTTCTTAATCAATTCTCTTAATAATCAGATGTGTACTAAATTAGAACTGAAACCATACACCATTTATTTTTCAAATGTCTCCAAATCGTTTGCATCTTCTTCTTATTCATTTCATAGACATTTATCTAATGATTCTTTCACGTGATTAAGCATTTTCCACGAAAACAAGATATTAGAGTTATTTTTGAAATTTTACTAATGGAACTTTTTAAAGTTTTTGAATTGAATGAAATTTGCACTGCTTAGTCATTGTAATGAGAGTAATGTTCATTACCAAATCAATATATGTAGAATGGCATGCTCATATTCATGTTTTTTAATATGCCATTCAAAGTAATAGGCTTGAAAATGTCAAACGAAAATGATGCGGGTAACTGAAACTCATTAAGGAAAGTCACTGATGCCCAAGATGCAAAGTTATCGGAGACGGGTTATTTGAAAAATTAATAGATGTCAAAATCTCCTTAAAAATCGAAAATACCAAAAATTGTCAAGCAAATTCGATAAATTTTGACACATTCACTCTCCCTCTAAAAAATCAGAATTTTTTTTGGAAAATTAAGGAAATCTTTGTTTTTTGACACTAGCTAGAACGAAAATTCTTATGCAATAGCATAACCAGAACTTACCTCACTTAAACCTCCTTGGCCATAACTGAAAGAAGGTTTGAGGGAAACTCGATTAATGGCTTACATTTTAATGAATTGATTTTACTTCTGAATAATGCGTCAAAATTAACCTTAAACTACAAAACAAAAGTACAACAATTATTGCATTATGAAAAGGATGTTTGAAGTTAGGTCATATAATTTAGGAAAAAGGTTGAAAAGGAAAAGGTGATTTTTGATGACGTTCTCATCCTCTCATGAATGACTGATTTGCAACACTCAATGGCTTTTAAAAGTGATTTCATTTTTTTCTACTAAATTTTACGCGAGTAGAAAATCAAATTTGTTTTTTATATCTAATAAATATAGTTATAACTACAAGCTGAATATCAAAGTTGAACCAAAGCAAGTATATTTTTGTAATAATTTGTACATAATTTTAGAAATTTAATTACTTTATACTTAAAAAATTCTCCCAGTTGAGATTGGCATAAAGCTGCATAAATTAATTAATTCATTCATTCATTTAATATAGCAAAAATAGATTGAAAATCGTGCGCTTCCAGCAAATAGTCGCGGAGTTTCAGAATGAAAATCGCGGACTTCTGACAAATAGTCGCGGAGTTTCGAAATGAAAATCGCG
>JAQIWP010001764.1:0-13418 GCA_034695525.1 Euzetes globulus
TCGTTATAATCACTATTGGCTATAATCACCTCAATTGACCTGCACCAACGAGGTGATTATAAGCGGAGTATACTGTAACTCGAAATAATTCAATCAATTTATAGCATTAGTTTTACAAGATAAAAAGCTAAAAAGCGTGCTATCAGTTCGGCTTAACTGCACTTTTAATTTAATTACTAAGTTATATAAATAACATTATTGATTACAAACTGACGATAATTTATTTTAATGATGTAGTTATTAAGAGTTATCAGGCATAATTGATAAAAAAAATCATGATTTTGAGGATCAGGATTTTTGTTCTTGCTTAGAAGGCTGGAAATCGATTTTCAGCGAATTCAATATGAATGATACGATATCTGTGTATTCTTCGATCTGTCAAGGTAACAATGTCATTTTATTTAAACTTTTTAAGCTATGATTTGAACTAGTACCCATTTGGATATGGGTTTGCCAGCGCCGTGGCCCGAGTTTGTATCGATTCTGATCAATAACGGTGTGTCCGCTAGTTTTGCACCTAGCAAATATTGAAGTTGTGCCCCATACTTGTAGGAATGTGCCGGCACTACCCTATCGTCGTGGTCGGCTGTTTCCATAATAAAGTAAACTTGGTAATTTTTATAACCATAATAACAGATGAATAGAATACCTGTGAGCACAAGCATTGCTGGATATTGTGTCGCCTCCTCTGGTATTGCATGCAATGGAGAGTAACTGAACTCAAAAGTTATTCATTCAATTAAACTAATCATTTGATTCGTTTCTATTACCGATATATGTATTCGAAGTCAGTTTTATTGTTCTGGGGATCACCATATTCTTCTCTCCAGGCATAGCCAATTGTGAACAGGGGAAACCGAAGCATATCCATCACTCTGGAAGAAGAGGTTTAAGTTAGTAATGACATCGAAAGAATTGAATTAAAAAACTGACCCCACATTACCAAGGGCACATCCCCAAAGATCTGGCCTTTGGTTGGCAGAGGCGCCAACTAATAGACCGCCGTTTGAGCGGCCATTTATTGTCAATCTATAAAGAATTTAAATGTCTAATTGTATCATGGAAATTGGCATTGGTAGTGATTACCTGTCCCTTCGGGTGTAATTATTTTTGATAAGGTATTCAGCAGCCGAAGCGAAGTCATCGAAAACATTCTGCTTGTTGGTTCTCATACCTGCCTCGTGCCAACTCTCACCATATTCTCTGATAATAAAATGTCATTGGTTAAATAATTTGAGTTAGGTTATTTTTTAATAGTTTTCAAATTCAATTTTGTTTAAATTAGTTTAAATGCAGTTTTGTTATCCCTGGTTAAAAGGCGCAGGACTAAACTGTTCTGTATATAAATTCTAATTTTCGAAAGACAATTACAAAGGAAATCGTAAGAATAATATTCAGCTTGTTTATAAGAACACATATCTTACCCTCCTCCTCTAATGTTGGCCACAGCGTAGACACCGTTGAGATATTTGGCGAAGAAAGTGCCCAAAGGATCGTAAGCGGGCTGTATATTGATGTTAAAGCCTCCATAGGCATAAAGCATGGTTGGATTTGAACCATCTAGCTTGATGTTCTAGATAAATTTCGAGAAAATTGTCTAAAATAAAACAGATTCACATATGGCATGGTCATACTCACTCTTCTATGAACTAGGAACATGGGAACTTTGACCGTTCCATCTTTGCTACGGAAAAACACTTGATTGGTCTCGAACTCCTGGGTGTCCAACCCGGTCACTTTTGATTCTTTAAACGTCTATATCAAACAAAGTATTAACAAAATAGCTTTACTAGATCATATTTTGAAACTAGGCTAATTGAATTTGATAAAATTCGGTGTGATTTAATAAGATATATTTCGATCATGTTGCATTTGTAAGACTCACTTTGATTGTGTTGGGAGTGCTACTAAAGTCATACTGGTATATAATTCCCGGGTGCAAAAACGATGTTATTTTATAAAAGAAGTCGGAGCCGGTCCTTTCAGCGCTGACCGAACTAACGGTACCGATGGGTGTGTCGACGTCCCAAAGATATTTGCCGTCCGCCAAGTTATGGATTTCTATTATGTGGACGACGTCTCGCATATAAATCACAGCCAAATAGTCTTTATTGACGGCCACCGCGTCGTTCAGGACACTGACCTCATCTTCGGCCAGAATATTGACCCATTTAGACTCTTCTGGGCTATTTAGATCGATTCTGACCAAGCGAAATTTTGCCGCATTCTTGTTTGTTCTCATATAAACCAGGTTATCATCACTGGTCACATAATAATACTCGGCGTCGGGTTCGTCGGAAACAGCAGTAAAGTTCAGTTCCCTTTGTATAGGTAGAGAGTCTAGTTTGGCGAAGAACCAGGGACTGCTAGATGTTCCCTCCTGGGGAAATATGTGCACATACCTTCCATCATCACTGACCCGAGGCGTTCCTCTTAAATAAAAAGATTAAGTTCAATTGTTAATTGTTAATAAGGACAAAGAAGCTGAATACATGAGCCAATAGGGATGGTCGGGGAACGCCACGATTTTTATGTCTTCCTCCTGTTTTGTGTTAATTAGATGGTAAAACAGTTTTTGGTTTTGTGGCACTTCTGGATCGGTTCCTCCAGCGGTTCCATTGTATTCATCGTATTGCTGGGTTAGAACAATTTATATTGCATTATGTTCTTGGTAAGATAATCACCAATTTACCGCATAAAAGAATCCTAGGTTGTCGTGTGTCCAGGCTGTTGATGAGAACTTGATCTTGGTTAAAGTTTCCTGAAGATCAACTAAAGTGTCTGTGTCTTTTATTTTGATGGTTATCCAATCAGATCCGCCTTCGCTTATACCATAGGCACAGTATTTGCCATCTTTGGAGAATGAGGTGAATTGCAATGAAGTGGTGCCGTCACTACTAAATTGGTTCGGGTCTAAAAACACGGCCGACTCAACCGAATCGATCGAATCAATTGAATAATAAACGTTTTGGTTCTGTAGACCACTATTAGCCCAATAATAATATTTTGAGCCTCTCTTAAACGGAACGCCATATTTGGGATAATTATATAGATCTCGGAAACTAAAGAATAAATCGAATTAATAACCAGTAACTATTATAAACAGGTATGGCCAAGATGCTCAACTTCAGTTGGGAAGATTGAACTTTTTTTCAGGAATGAGTTTGATCAAATTATAAAAGTACAAAAGTTTTTCTAGAATCAATGGTATTTGGGGTTTTTGATCTTGGCCATCTCTAATATAAATAATTACTTTTGACTGATCTGTTCCCTAAAGGTGTTGGTCTCGACATATTCTTTGGTGATGGCGTTCTCGTCTGTGACAAACTTCTTGGTCTCATCGCTGTCCGGATTTTCTAACCAACGATACGGATCTTTCACCTGGACATTAAAATCAAAACTCATTACAAAGAATTGGCAAGTTGAACATGTAGAAAATTGCAAGATCAATTAAAAAAATTATTATCTGCGATCAAGATTGCAATAGAATAAGACTTACAATTGTTTCAAACAAATTGTCTGAAACGGTATCATCTCGTCTGACATTAGGGTATTGGAAAGCACTGAATACTAGGCAAAGGTTACTTGCGATCAGTACTGAGAGCACCAGTATTTTACTCGTCATTTTGAGCAAACCTTTTATGGAATGACTGTTTCCCCAAAAAAAACTTATCCCAATTTCCCAATAAATTAGTCAATAATTTGTTGAATAATTTATTATTTGATTACTAGACTGAAGACCTGAATAAACGAGGAATAAAATTGACATAAATCTAAAAAGTTTATGAGTTTGTAGTAAAACACGTCTTTTGAGTGAAAGAGAAAGAAGAGAAATAAAACTTTTTGAAGATGATTTGCTTATCATTCAGCCATTAATAATCGTGGTAATAATCATAACAAGAGCTGTAAATGACTCTCAAGTATTTTGGGACAGACTTTAATCTTTATTGTTAGGAAAGATATGACAAGTCATCAGAAATAATAGAAACTTATGGAAAGGATTCGTGATTTTGATGCGAAATTCACAATTGAAAGCAAATATTTGTCTCCGTATTAATTGTCAAAATAACAGGAATTTTGTTGATTCAATGAACTGAATTTTAAAAGCAATTTATGTGTTTGGGTCAATATTGACACATCTTATGGAGAATTTGACAAGAGCTCTTCTTCATTCTGGAATTTTTATGACTTTTAGTTAAACTCCAATTATTTAAATGAGTTTGGTATCTTTATGAGAGAAAATAGTCGACAGCCTAGTATTTTAATGTTCCAAATTTGTTTGAAAGAGTTTGTAATTTATTATGTATTTATAAAATGTAATTAATCGACATTTTCATAGCTAATTACCAGAGCTAACAACTTTTCATTTGAAAGACCAATCTAACCCAGAGATGGCCAGTAGGGGACTGTATTTCTTTCCCCCTGTAAAATAAAAATACTCCTCCTCCCTCGGCAGCTCAACGAGCCAAGGGAGCCGACAAATTCTTGGGAAATTTTTGGTGACACTTTTGGAATTTTTAGTAATGGCAGTCAAAATTCAGAGCTTTTTGCAAATGTCGGCCAGGAAATCCGCCATTTTTGTTCTTTATTTTAAGAAATTAAAGCTTCAAACTTGCAAAATAGCTTAATTACAGCCTAATTAAGCTAATTTACTCTTAACATCGCCGAAATAAGCTTATTTCAAAAGAAAATACCCATTTTTACCTTTAATAATTTGATTGAACTAATTCTCATTCCTGAAATAAAGTTTTATTTAATCAGTTATATTGTTACAGTGTTTTTAGCTAGCTCAAAGCAAAATTGTTTAAGATTATATTTGCGCATGTTCCTATGTTGAGAGATTGTCAATTTTCTTGTCAATTGCCACAAGTAAGGCTTAAACTCTATAAGTTTAAAGTTTTATTGTTTATTATACGAGTTACTTTACTTAATAGATTTGTTGCCCACTCACTTCCATGGTTATTATATATTTATATATATTTTTGACAATTCTCTTTAAGAATTGTTCTTGCAATTTGACGCATGTTTACTGACTTAAGCTTAAGAAACATTGAAGGACTTTATGTCGACAGCATTTCGATAGCATTTTATTAGCGGTCATATTAATGGTTTAGACGTCAGTCATCTCAGACGACAGACTCATTTATTTTAAAAGTTTATAAATTGAAATAGTTTATCTAATCTTTAAGTAGTAAAAAATCAATGATAATTAAGAATAGTTTGGTATATAATTTCTTATTTAAACATATTTAGACTAATTTTGATGCACCCCATGGGCTCAGTATTACTCCATTCCGTTCTACACTCATTATTGTTGTAGCTGTAAAAATATGAGCTAATTGAGCTAGTTAATAATGCTGTAACAACACAAGTTATTTAAAAGAATTGCACTTTATTTTAAAAACTTTAGTATACTTGAGTATTTATATCTATTATAATTTTAGATTTTAATTCAGCACTTCAATATTTGTCTAGATATTTGATGTTATGCCTAAACGGCATGCTGAATTTACTAATGTAAAAATCGATAATATATAATTGGAGTGCACTAGAGTATCACATGTTATAATTTATCCTACTAATTGAGTTAGGTATACATTTATCTAATTACATTTATATATTATTATTTCTGTTTTTATGAGGACTTCTATTGTTTTGCAATACAATAAGAAATTTTTATTTCCTATAACTTTGTTTAGGAATTCAATTTCTAAAATATTCTCTTTTTATTGTTTGTATTTCCTCTGATAAAGAAATTTAATTCAATTTTTTGTTGTTTTTTTAAATTTTATACAAAACGACTGTTGATTAACATTAGATTTGAGGGAAACAATAATTCATTGATTATTTTGTGTGAATTTCAAGTGAAACCAACAAATAGGAAAATTTCACATAAAAAGTAACTAAATTTTTTGTTCATTAACGGAAATATAAGCCTCAAAAAGGGTAAGAGGAAATATTAATTTCAATTAAAAAGGATGTTTTTGAAGGTGAAATACACAATCAATTCAGACATGCCAATTTCTGGCAAAAAAAAGTCATTTATTTTATTGATCAGAGTCTGAACTATATATAAAAATACCTTTGAAATTGCATTTTTGGTTTTAGTTTGTTTTTAAACAGAGAAATAAAATGAAAAAATATATTTCATTCGTTTTCGACGATCAATAAGTCAGTGAATATTTTCTTATAAATACAGTGGAAGATTCATTATCTATAATAATTATTATGGTATTAAAAATGAAATGCTAAAGTTCAAAAATATCATTCGAGCTACATTTTGCTTGTTGATTTTATACAATGCGTATCGTTTAGGAATTATTTTGAGCTGCATTTTGTTTTGCTTGTTCTCAGCAATAGTCACGCTCTCAGACATCAAATGTATTGAAAGAATTGATTATTTGTCTTATACTTAACCAGAATTATGTGAAAAAACGACTTTTATTGTAAACTTTAACATTTATTGTTTAATGATTTTGATTATCTTGTTATGAATATTAAGTGGAAAAAATGTTTGAGTATATTCTTATTTATAATCATTTTATTCGGTTTATTGTCTGTTTTATCTGAATTCGTAATAATATCTAATAATAACGATTCAAATGAAATATTTATTAATGAAATCAGTCATAAATATGTTAAAAGTTGCAGAAAATTTCAAAATAATAGACAGGAATTGGATTTGAATACAGACCTGAAAATTAAACCGAAATTTTGTGACTCAAAAGTTATCACAATTTTTGTTTACTCAGTGTTTGAGACGAGGGGTAAATATTTTGATAGACGACAGACAGCCCGAAGTACATGGGTTAAGGATGCCATTAATCACAATATCTGTGTTTACTTTGTCATGGCAAGGTCAGTTGACAAGCTTATTCAGCGCGAACTGGAATTGGAGGCGTCCAGACATCAAGACATCATTCAATTCAATTTTTTCGAAGACTATTATAACCTGACTTTGAAAACGATTTCCGTTTTATATTATATCAAAAGCAATGAAATCGATTCAAAACTGTTTATGAAAGCGGACGACGACCTGATCGTCAATATCAGGCTTTTGCTGGAAATGTCCGACTCGTTCAGGAGTGGTATCACTGGTAGAGTGATCGCAGAACTGAAGCCAGAGAGACAGGACTCAGCCAAACAGTACTTACCAGAAAACATTTATCCAAATAAGACCTTTCCCAAGTTCACCACTGGACTGGCGTATATTCTAAGCAAAGACAGTGTTAGTCCTTTGATAAGGGCTTTTGAACAGTACCCAGGTCCGATAATTGATATCGAAGATGTTTTTGTAACGGGAATCGTTGCCGAGTTTGGCAAAGTGCCTAGACACGATAAAAAGCAATTCTGTTCTTCCTATATGTGTCCCAAAAGAGTCTGTTTTATGTTTGACTGCATTGTGTTTAACGGCTGTGAGACTGGTTTGGAAATCAGCAACTTTTGGATCCAATGGAAACAATTGTCTTCTGACTACTGTTTTGATTATTTACATGAACTGATGGCTCTCTTCTTCTTCATTCTCTTGATTATAATTGCCGTCAACTTTTTTTATTTTAAATGAAATTGGTCAATTTCTTACGGACTCCATTCAAGATAAGTCTTAATTTTAATGTGATCCCGTATCAGCTATCAAGTTCTTTTATCAAAACTTTCAGACAGTTTATTGAACTAGCAAATTATCTGTTACCATCTAGTTATTCTAGATGAAATATACCAATTCTGAGGCAACGAAAACCATGAAACATATCAATATCTTTTCACCAGGGATCACCAAGTTCCTCGAGGGCTATGAAAACCTCAGGATAATTTTGAACTCATCTACCTCTAAATGGTCCCTGCTTTTCACGTTTACAAAAATATTTGTCACATTCACGCATTGATTGTGTTCAGGAACCAATTAATCGAAAAATATTGGCTAAGCTAGCACATCTAGCTTTTGCAAAACTATATAGAAAATTGATCTATAAAAGGGAACTGAATTAAATTTTTTATAAGGCTAGATCATTTTGGAGAGCAGAATTTCTCAACAAGTTTGCAATGTTGCTAAATTGTACATGTCTATATTTATGATACTTATGAATCTCGATATTCAATTATTTTAAACAAGGTCAGCGCGTATTGCCCTTTGATTTGCATTTTTGTACTTTTGATTGTAATTTTTGATTATATCGTTTGAATATTTAAAATAAAAGTTTTTTTTGTCAAGTCTTACAAGATTTCCAATATTAAAGTTTAGTAAAATGAGCAAGGACAGAATGTCTGCCCTAATGAATGGAGTAGCAATTGATGTGGCTGATTTGAAACACGCTGAGAAGTTGGGCATTACATTCGGTTTACATATCGGTTTCGGCACTTATTCGCACGTTTATAAAGCTAAATATAAGTCAACCCCCGTCGCCCTTAAAGTTTGCAGTAATACCGGCGCTGTTTGCAAGTATTTAGTCAGACAGGAATTGGTTGTCTTTGACATTTTAAAAGTAAGCATTACTAGGCTTTCCAGGAAGCCTATAAAACCACCATATCATTCATTTCTTTAATTAAACAATGGGAAAGAGAGGGGATGGCGAAGGGAAGGGGTAGAAAGGAGGGGGCAGAGGGATAATCACTAAGAACCTAATTGTTGTCCTTAAAAAGACCAAGGACTTGTTTCTAAACTAGTAATTAAATATTTGTTTGTTAAAAGGAGAAAAGTCACACAAATATAATACAATTTTTTGAGAAATTCGATAATTTCGACTCAACTAATATATGGATTCTCATGGAATGGTTCGAAGGAATGAACATGGTAGAAAAACTGTTGATAAATGGCGCGTTTGAGGAAAGGGAAGCCAAATGCTATTTCAAACAAGTAGTGGATGGCTTGAAATTCTTGCATAGTTTGGCGGTTGTGCACAGGGATATCAAACTGGATAATATTCTGATTGGTTTAATTGATGGCCAACAGTGTATCAAGATTATAGATTTCGGTTTCGCTAAAAAGGTTGACCTCAAAGAAGACGGTCTGTCGGCCCCTTGCAGGAGTCGTCTAGGTCTGAGTAGAAATATTTTGCCGGTTCCTTCTAAAAGGTTGTCTTAATTACAGGAACTGAAGTATATATGGCTCCAGAGATGTTCGCTTATAGCGACAACGAAGACTACGACGCCTTCAAAAGTGATATCTTTAGTCTCGCAATCGTTTTGTACGCATTTCTCTACAATTCTTTTCCCGACCGACAGACCACAGTCATGGAACAGCCTTCAGACTCAACTATTGAAACACCCAGACAGCCCAGACTCATTGATTTTCCCGCAGACAGTGCTAATAAAGTGTCCGAAAATGCAAAACAGTTGATTCTGGACATGAGTTGCGAAGATTCAGTCAAAAGGTTTAATATTAATCAGATTCTGGACTCAAAATGGATGCAAACTGAAGACCAAACTTAATAGAAATTCATTACATATTTTATATCTAAACACAAATTATACTTAAGAACAGTTTGGACTCAAATGTTAACATTTATTAAAATTTCATTTTTTAAAAATAATTAAAAACATTTGTTTTTAGCAAAAATTCAATGCTTTGACTCAATTATAGACAAGAAGTCTTTTGAGAGGAATGTCCTTCAATTCAATCGAAGGAAGACTAAAAAAATATGATTTTTCTTGTATTGAATACAAGATAATAAAAAAATGCGAGAACTTTCAATAAAATAGAATATTTGAAATGTGAAAGATTAAAAAAATGTGTTGGTCTTCAACACCGAAAGGGAACGTATGGAAAGACTCAATCGGTGTCAATAATTTCCAGGAATAGCAATAATTTTATCACAAAATATGGAGATTAGAATCATTTTTGTTTCAGACATTTACAGATCCCGTTCTTCAGCTGTTGATTGAATAGTTCCAGTTGGTGGGGCATTGAGATGTCCCGCTCTCCCGTGCATTTACAGCCGATAGTAAACTCTTCGCCGAAACAATTTATTTGAAGCAAATACTCTTTGATTTGAGCCCACATTTTGGTCTCCTCCTCTCTGGCCATAATAGTGAAGTTGCCGATGCAATAGAGGGCGTGTTTGGCCCGGGACAGGGCGACATTGACCCGGTTCTTATTGCCCAAGAAGCCAATGGAATTCCTCTTGCTGCTCCGGACGAATGATATGATGATTATGTTATTTTCTTCGCCCTGAAAGCCATCGACGGTACTGACTCTCACCCGAAGTACTTCATCCGGCTCTTCAGAATTGGGGCCATTAGGGACTGGCTTCTCAGGTTTCTCCACTTGTCTGACGAAGACATCCTTCTGCTGAAACATTTGTCGACGGATAAGAGCCACCTGTGCATTATATGTGGCCAATACTGTGATCTTGTCTTCCGGATAGTTGCGTAGAAGGAAGTACTTGACTAATGCCAGCACAAGGTTTGCCTCATACAGATTAGATCGACTCTTGTCGACAACGTCCCGACACATGTTGTTGTCCTCAATATTCTGGTGGTCCAAGAAGTACATGTTCTTGTTGAAGGTGTACTCAATGGTTGGGTAGTGTTTCACTTTTTCCCCATTCCGTAGATTGTCGTAAATGCCGCCGACTTTGAGCAGTTCGGAGATACAGGGCCTCATCCGGTGCTGGAGCTCCAACTGAACGAATGGCAACTTGTTTTTGACCAATCGCTCGAACAAAGATATGTCCAAATTGTACTCATCGGTCAGTTTCTGAACGTTAGTCAGTGGTCGCAGTTGTTTGTGATCACCAATTAGTATCAAGTGCTGGATGTTTGAAGAGATAGCGGCCACCACATGACCCTCCAGTACTTCAGCCGCCTCCTCCACAATCATTATTTCAGGATTAAAGGCCTCGACTAACTCAGAATATTTGGCGGCGCCGGTAACTGTCAATCCTATAACCTGCGCCCCTTTGCACAGCATTCGCTGGAATTTGGCTCTTTTGGGACTCATTTTGTTAATCTCTTCGGCAATTGTTTTAAATGCTGTTTTCAGTTCCTTTTCAGTGTATTTAAAGAGCTGTTCCCTCCAATACAGATAAAGCAGCCATTTTTCTTTGGGCTCCAACTCGAGCACATTCTTTTTGATTAAATTTGGGACGTCATCGAACGCTTCCAAAGACAAGCGCTTCTTCTTTAGCATTTTATTGCAAATGTCTGTGAATTTTGGGTCATCTTCAGGGTTTAGCCACATATACAATGATTTGGAATTATTGGAGAAGTATTTGGCCAATTTTTGTGGCTTAATGTACGGCACAAGATGTTTAGAATCAAGAACATTTTCGAAACTCTTTTCAATCTTATCCGTTAACTTTTTGACCGATTTCTGAATACCTCTAATTCTAAAAACCAGTTTTTGATATTTTTGATATTCATGGATAAGTTTCGGATCCAATAGTTTGATGCCATTAGTCATATGGTCTTCATCTTCATCTTCTTCTGTTCTGGTCCTCAATTTTCCTTCTTTTAAGTCTTCGCGAAACTTGGACTCCAGTTCTGACAAACGATATTCTTTGAGTTCTTCGCTCTCGCAGTTACCACCGATTCGGACAACATTTCGATTGAATTTAATGATTCCTTCGAGGAACTGATCCAAAGCGTGGTTCTTGTAGCAGACAATAAGGATTGGTCGCACCTCAGACCTCATTGGACTGTTATTAAGAAGACATTCGACTATTTTGAGGCCAACGAATGTCTTGCCGGTGCCGGGCGGGCCCTCAATAACACATAATTCTTTGGTGAGCGCAGCATAAAAAGCGTCAAATTGTTTGATATCAAATGTGGAACATTTCTTAAGCTCATCTGTTCCCCTATTGTAAGCTCTTTTATCACCATAAGGGTCATTTTCCAACAACTTGACACATAACAATGGACTAAGTTGTGTCACCAAATCTTCATCCAGTTCCTCATCGGTTTCCTCTTCAGGTTCTTCATCGGATTCTTCATAGAATTCTTCATCAGACTCTTCGTTCAGATCTCCTTCGTCTTCTTCATCGAGTTTTTCAACCTTTTTGTTATCTTGAAGTTTAATATACGACATGTTATAAGTGGTGTCTTCTGTCAGATATTTCGGTGGTTTAATGTCTTTCTTTGTGTCGACTATATATCGACTCATTGGGAAGTTTTCAGACATATTTTGAAGCCTTTTTAAAGTGTGTCGAAAGCCTTCATAATAAGAGGGCGACTCCACTCCGACATAAATGGTTCGGGGCCTCAACAGGAATTCATAAAAGTGTTTCGGCTTATTGTTGTCGAAGTCCAGTTTAAGACAAAAGCTCCAAAGCCTTTCCTTAGTCTTGGGATCTCTGTCTCTCAACTGACTCTTTGTAATAATACCCAATACTATTGAGTTGACGAAATTGTCTGAAGACAGGCAGAGTATACCACCAGTCATTAGGTGCTGACAGTCCTGAAGAATGTCTGTTAAAAACTATGTCTCAAATGTATGACACTTACGACTAAATCAATTTTTTCAATCGGTTTGTAATCAAAGGTAAAGTTAAGAACCGGTCCGTAGTTCATATCGAAGGCAACGAACGGTTCCACTAGTCTTATGTCGTAATAGACATTACTTTGGACTTCTTTTTCAATATTGTCTCTGAGTTTAGTCTTGGGATCTTCTTTGGGGGCGGCGATGGTTCTGAACTGAAAGGGCAACTTATCTCTACTTTGATTATCGTCTTTAGGTTGTGTCTCTTCCGCCAATAATGGTCTCAATTTGTCGACAGCTTCAACAAGCGGTCGGACCGACTCTTCCCGAAGCAAATTGAACTGAGTTTTGAAGTAATGGTCGCCGTCTTCATAGCTTTTTTCGATCAAATTCGGTGATAATTCGGTGACAACTTTGCCGTTGATGTCGTCTATGGTCGGATAGATTTTTGTTTTCCTAAAGTCTTTATTGCAACTGTTCCGGGTGTCTGCCATCGCTGGCTTCGATGGTATGCGAGACAAATGTTATTTCCTAATGAAATCTAATCACTCTATTGTTCAAATTACAGAAGAAGTTATGTACGTATACAAAGTACCACAGCATCTGTGCGATGTGCTTAGCTTTATACTAATTGAACTTTATTTGATTGCACTGAGCACTTTGTTTACGTACAAATATTTGTACTTTTTTTTTAATAAACAAATGATTTGACAAAACTTTTGACTTTCATTCAAACAAAACGTCTATTAAATAGTTGGGCAAATGTTAGACAAGTGTACAATTTTGTTCATACTTTGTTTAGACGTTTAAAGAATCAAAAGTATTTTAGATAATTGGGAAAATTTTAAAAATATTTTCAAAAAAGTTTTTTGTAGATTAAAGGATTAAGATGCCGTTAATCCTGAAAAGTAAAATATTCATTCGATAGGGGATTAAATTTAGAATAATATTTTATGTAAGAAATTTTTATATCTCTTATAGTTTTCAAGTTACTTAGCAAAAACAT
>JAQIWP010001765.1:0-13406 GCA_034695525.1 Euzetes globulus
CTCTCTCTCTCTCACACACACACACACACACACACACACACCACTTCATAATTGCTATATTACTTCAAAATTCATATTTTAGACCAATTGTCCAAAAAAATGAATAGTCGTTTCAGGAATCAAGTGATGGTATACTTGAGAGCAGACCATAAACTCAAAGTCTGTGCTATAATTTTGATCAGTTGAGTGAACACAAACATTTTGGAACACAATTTTCTAGAGATTCCCGAAAAAAACATTATCGTTATTACTATTATTGTATTTATCGTTCAAATGAATGCAACAACAGTTTTGAATATATGGCTGCGAATCGACAGTAAGTCCTCAACGAGCGCTACCCCTCTCTACGGAGCACTGGCTTAATGGCAATTTATTTCCTGATTTCCATCCATCGTTTTCTGGTAATACCCGAGAAAACGGTACGTCCTTTTTTATGCCAATCGGCTCAAGTAGAGGACTGACACTTGTCTTTCTTGTGAAAAATAGTAATAAAAACGTCGGGGAGAGAGAGAGAAAAAAATGTGACGAACTCTTGCGAATTGTGTGAACTCAGCAAAAGAGCACTGAATAGAGAGAGGAGAGGGATGTGTGCTAAGCAAAGTCACAGATAAAAATGGTAATAAAAGGTTCCTAATGATTTATAAATAAAATTCAAATTTTTTTCTCTCTCCAGATTTAATGGCTTATAATTAATAAACGGAAACTAACAGAACGTTTGGGAATTATTATTTGATATCATGAGCATTTTATGAACGTATTAATGCCTGCATTAAACGTCTGTTACCTTTTTCTTACTTATTTTATTGATAACCAAAATAACTGTAAGGTTGTGCTCTGTTGGCAGGTCTGGTAGTTGTCAGTGATATCTGTAAGATCTGGTTGCAGTAGTTTTTTATTTGTTTTTTATTATATTTCTATCTGTATTACTACAGTTCGACAGTGACCTCGACTCGACTATATATGAAAAATTTGTCTCTTTTTCTTACTGAATAAATTTTCTCACGTAGATGATTTCAGATCTGGTCCTTTCAAATAAAGATTGGCTAATCGAGAATTGCAGCTGTCAAATTCAACTAGCTTCAAAAGCCATCCAAATTCCATTATCATTAGTAATATCGACAAATTCGGGACTATTAGCTAGTTCAAATTTTTTGAATTCTTTTCCCCCCTGAAACCCATTATTAAATTGGTGTTAATTAACGTCTAAAACAAAATATTCTTTAATAAAATCAAAGAATGCAAACAAAAAGGTAAAACATTCTTCAAATTTACCACTAATTAGATTTAGGAAGATTACCGATTAGAGTTTGTTTTATCAAGCCTAATGATCTTGGTCATCATCAAATATAAATTAAAATTAGAATATTACAACTTTACAGTCAGCCATTATTGATTGAGCTCGATTAATCATTGATTAAGTTGGAAGAGAAAAAGATTTATTGAATTATACAGACATCTGAGAATCCGAACGATATTTGACATTAAAATTAAAGAATAAATTTTCATTACATCTGACTTTTTTGGAGAGTCTTTTGAATGAACTAATCTTTATTCACATCTATTTAAATATCTGTATATCGGAATAATTTTCGTTTTTTAATCGCTTATATATTCAAATGAATATTGAATTAACTCTTTTTTATCGTCTGTTAGAATAATTTTTTAATTTAAATCAGATGTTAAGTAAGAACAAGAAAAGAGTCTTTTTTTGGAAGTCATGAATACAGATATAGCTATAAGTCATTTGAACAGAAAATGATTTTAATATTCATATTAAATAAGCAAAAAAGTCATGAGAGACAGGAATTAAATGGAAGAAAAACCAATTTCTGATAGACTATATAATCAGTTAACAGTTAAGCCCCTGTTCTCAGCCAATTCGCTAATCTGTTCGGGTGAAGCTGACAATTTGAGGCAAATAATAAAATCACTGTTATTTAACTATTAAAGTGAAATGAGTTTAGTCCGTGGGTTCAAACAGCAAACTCTAATGAATTTTTCAAAACATGTCTTTTTATTAAGAAATGCTTCGCTTTTGCTTTGGACTCGATTATTGAAATCAGGGTATGTTTTCTTCAATGAACTCCAAAAACAAGATATTTTTGGACAGAAATATTCATAAAATTTATTCTTCAATTAAATCTCTGAGATTTTCAGAAAAATACATTCAAAACAGTTTTAATTCGCAGCAAAAAAAGAGATATCTCTGACCAGAATTTTTTTCATTAATTTTAATTCTGTTAATGACTCTCACATCTGATTCTCCCATCAAATGCCAGATTTGGAGTAAACCATTAAAAACTATTCGCTACTGAAATGTTATGTTTAAATCAAAATCTGGTTCGTTTTTTAAAACGAAATACTATTTAAAACTATAAATTCAGATCAAAAGAGATTTTCTTCTTTGCCTTTGAAATTAGTTAATAAAATAAGTGATATTAAGACTGAGTGGCAAAAGAAATTATTGCTAGTTATATATCATCACATTATTATATAAAGTAATTATTTTTCTTTCTCTCGGTTTGGCTCTCAAACTGTATTTTTTAGTCGACATTTACCTGAAAAATGGCTTAAAAATGAATTAAAAATTAAATTTATTTTTCTGCGAAAAAATCAAAGTTAAGGTGAAACGAGTCAAACGTTTGATTGATTTATGCCTTGAATTGGATTTTATGCTCCTTTTTCTGTGGTAATCAAACGGCTCTGTCCTGACAGAGAGAAAAAATTGCATTTTAGGCAAAAGAATGTTTCCAAAAACTAACGGCTCTCCGGAGCACAGAACAGAAACATCCTGTGCCTAAACGAAAGGATAGAATTAAGTTCAACGTAAAACTTGATTCTCGTTCACTTAGATCTTATCACTGGTTTGTGTTTATTATCGGCAAAAATATTATTATAAAAAATATTTGACGCACAAAACCCCCCAAACCTTAAAATTCTGGGAATGATATTTCTTTAATCATTTTTTTCCAAATTGAAATATTCGAGGTATGTATTGGTAGAATCGAGTAATACATTCCTGTTCAGGAACAACTCGGCATTTCAACAGAACAAGATCAGTTTGATTTCGATATTTATTTGATTTTGAAACGATATTCATGAATAAAAATAAAGTGTGCTCAGCATAGCGGACAGTCCTCCATAGGAACATCTCATATACTGGGAATTAAGGAGAATGGTCATTGATTAGGAAACCAGTCCTTGCTTATTATACTAAGCATGCAATGGATTTTAAACTGAATGAAGTAATTTGAGTAAAATAATATAATTTACTACTGAAGGCCTTTCCTACTAAAGGATTATGTGCGCCCTCATCCCTAGCCGTACGTACCGACTGAATAGATTTGATGCTAATATAGAGTATTATGTCTTCAATGAACCTGACTTTCGAGTGACGATCACTTGAATGGCAGAAGATTTAGTAATTTTTTGTTTGTTTCTTGTTTAAAAAATCTAGATTCCGGATACTTTTTTGCTCATTTGAGACATTTTAATGGGAAAAATATATTTTTATTTTTTGGTCCTCCTATCAAATCATATGCTTATTGCGATTGAAATAAAATTAAATTCTTTAACGGATTTATCGATAGTTGAGAGCAAATTATTATTTTTTTTCAGCTCTTGCAACAGTGGTGTGCAGGGGTTCAGCCCTCCTTTGGAGCTCTATTTGGAGTTACACAATCTTGGTCCTCACATTTGTCTACATGCAATTTTGTGAATCCCGGGGGGGGGGAGTAACCCTGCTTTTCCTGCATTAGGGATTGAATTTTTGAGCCACCCTTGGCCATCCCCGACTTATACATAAATAATCAGTTATTTTAATCTTCATCGCAGAGGAAAAAGATATTCAATTGAATGACGAGTCGATTGGAAGAAACGTTTAAATTTTGTGAACAACTATTTCCTAAATCAGGAAAAAATTTGTTTCAAAAATCATAAATAAAATAAACAAATCCTTCGAAACGGATTCTGAGAGAGAAATAAAATTCCATTTATTTTTTTTCCTCTTCGGAAGTAATCCAAAGATAAATAAACAGATTTTTCGCCAAACAAATCAAAACTAATTTAGATTTCAATTCAAAACATTTGAATCAAAAGCAAACTTTGAGTTTCCGTTTCCGTTCCAAAAGCCGAGAATTGTTTTGCCTGTTTTTTTTTTGGCAAATATGACACCACTGAGAAATTAAAAGCCTATTTCTGATAGCTATGTTAACAACACAACAACCATAAACGGTTATTTAGACCAGTTGTTTAAACTTGCAAAAATGCCAATAGAGAACAGGATATCCTACAATATATTTTAAGCGAAATATATATATCCTTTGCAATCAGAAACTGATTTCCTATGAAAAATGAATGGATTTCAGCGCTAAAAAAATGCCATTCAATAGGTATTAGTGTTATAATAATTTCTGAGCAGAAAATCGCGTTTAAATCGCATTAAAAATTTGGCGAATCGTATCGAATGGGATAAAAAACTAGACTATAATTCCCTTTAAATGAGTTTTTGTTGTGGAAGAAAAAAAAGAGTCCCCTTTGAAGTCTTGTAACAAAAATTTAGTCCAGAGTTCAATAGCTTAGAGACAGACAGAGAAATAAGAGAAAAACGAATAAAACATTATTTATTTTTTTCTAACAAACTTGTGATATGTCCTGAAAGGAGAAAAATGTCACAAATCTATTGGGATATGTTTGATGTATGTCCTCGGTATCAAGAAGTCAGTGGCAAATGAGTGACTCAGCGTAAGTGTTATGTCCCAGGGTCAAATTAGAACTGATTTGCGGCAAATCAACATTGAGAACGTTTGAAAGGCCTAAATGCAAAGCATCCGATAATTATGATTATTATAATTATACTGAAATTCAAAGCCTTTTTTTTTGCTGCAAAGAAGAGTGAGTGAAATGCCGTTTTAAAGTGAAAAAATATCTTTTGCTGCTTATAACCCATGCCATTAATGATGATGGCTTTGCATCCCAGTCCCGTTATTAGCAGTCGTTTTCCCAATGCTCAAATAGTTAACCCTAGCTGAGAGCAAGGATCATTTAGCCATTTAAAATAAATATGAGAAGTGTATAATTTGTAAATTACAGACTCGAATATGCAAACAATTTTTATTATTCAGAGAAAACTTATCTCTCATTTTGATTAACATTTGGATGAATGCATAAATTGTTATTCAAATTGATTTTATTTCAAAAGACTTTTTTTCTCCATTGAATTCATTGACGCTTTTGTTTTTCCTATTCATTTGACTATTCCTTCTCTGAAAGTCCAATAAAAATCTAATAAAACATTTTTTATTCCAATTATTATTGAATTTCCGGAATTCCAGAAACAAACCCATCATTTGTTTAGTGATTTTTCATTGAGATATAAACTAAAGAATGTTTTTATATCTGCAAAGAATTCAATTACGAATATTTCTTTAACAAGTATTCAATCAAAAAAACATTGATTTCCATGTTTACAGATCAGCTATGAATACGGTTGGTACGGGTTAAGAGCCCAGCGCTTGTTTGGCATAACGGCAAAAACTTTCAATGGGCAAAATAGATAAGGAAGAGTTAAGACTATTAGCGATGGCAATTAGTAGTACTGAACAGGCATAAGAGGCAGGAGCGCACCTGACTGATGAGAAGAGGAGAGAGCCGTTAGCTATCAATCTCTTGGGAAATGAATGTTAAGATACGAAATGAATAAAAAAGAAGACAAAACAAGAATTATATGAATGTCGATCTTTTCAGTTATGTTTGCCTTTTCTTATTCTTCTGCAGAGCCTCTTGACGGCGATCATCACCGGTTGGATTCGGACTGATTTACATCTGAAGGCTCTGTGCTATGGCTATGGTTACCGGCAATGATAATGACTGTACAGACAGCCAATCAGTCATACAAATGAATGTTTAACCAATCAGATTTGAATTATTTTATTTAATTTTAAACACTGTTTATACAGATAGCAATGCAAAAGAGAGAGAGGGGGGAAAGACCATGGGAATTTCAAACACATTCGGAATACAAATGTACTTATTATTCGCTAAATAGAGACACAGATAGGAATCTAATAAATGTTATTATTATTATTTCAAAATTATGTTTTAGTATTACTGTTATGTTTCTGTTTACTGGTAGCCATTACTTCTCTTATTCTTCATTTCTCTACACTCTGGCTATCATTCAATAGATTAAATTAAAAATAATTAAATCATATTATCAGTGAAATAGATTTCATCCAGGAAATATTTAATATATATCGAAATGTAATTTAGATGTCTATCCATTTCTCTATTGCCTACTATTTCTAACACATAAGTCCTTAATAGACATGAAACCCAATTAAGTCTTTCTTATTGTTTTTCGTCTCATCCAGTGTTTGGTTACTTAAAAGCAGAGGTGGCCAATAGGGGGCTGTATTTCGTTCCCCCCCCCGTAAACTGAAAAAACATCTATTTCCCCAGGCTCCGGAGAGCAAAGCGAGCCGGTCATATTTTAGGCAAATTTTAGGATTTTTAGGTAATATCAGCTGAAAATCAGACATTTTTGTAAATGGCGGACGGAAAATCGGCCATTTTGTTCTTTATTTGAAGGAATTGAGCCTTTAAACTTGCAGAATAGCCTTATTATAGCCTAAATAGGCTAATTTAAGTTTAAAACACGGAAAATAAGCCTATTTTAGAAGAAAATGGCCGTTTCCGACGCTATTTCCGTCCGCCATTTTACCCTCCCCCAGGACTTTTGGTAAAATACCCCTCCCCATACTCCCCTAAGAAAATTTTCATTGGCCATCTCTGCTTAAAAGCCAGGCATAAAATTCAAAGAACAAAATAACAGAAAAATCGTATCCGAAAATCCGAATACAAGTTATCAGCCAAATGATAGGTAATTTTTTCTACCATTCCTATGAATATGATTATAATTCAATATATGATAAATGATTTCTTCACAGTAAAGTCACGGAATGCTGCTAGATCATTATTATTAGCAATTTATTAATACTATTTGCCATAAAACAACTCCTGATTCCAAATGACAGAATAGAATCGACTGTTTTTTATTAGATCCTCACGTTTTGCATAACTGCTGTGTTTTTTTATTATTATTATCAATAATAAAATTGTGTCAATCATTCATTGCTTTTAATCAGGGATAGCCATTGGGAAGTGCTCAGGGCTCAATCAAAAATAAGCCATTGCCTGAAGTTGGCATAAATGTCAAAATTGGTCAGTTTGCCAATCAGTCATAAATAGCGTAATTACCTTAATTAGTCCAATAAAAATAATGAACAAGCACTTAATTATTTAATTAATTAGTAACAAATGTGAGTTAATTAGGAAAAAATAATTAAAGTTCTTGCACAACTCTGATTTTATTAAGACATTTGTTCAGTAAAATTAGAAAAAAATCCCTTTGAAAGAGAGAACAAACTATTGATTTGAAATTCAAATGAATAAAATTAATTGATAGGAAAATGAATGAAATAGACTAATGGATAGGAAGTGTATGTATAACAGGAACAGAACAAAAAGGTTAGTCCCAAAAAAAGTCAATTCTTCACTTTTGATATTCTAGTTATGTTTGCGATGAAACACAATCAGAAAATAAGTCAAATGTATAGACGGAGTCTCAAAAAGGGAATTCATATTTTTAAAGTACGGCTAACAATGGAAGTAATGATCCGTAAGTTTTGATATATAAACAGAAGTGGAAATTAGTGGCGAAAAAAAATGTCTGAGAAATAAAAATTTTCAGACATTTTTTGTCACATAATATAATTGATGGCAAATAATGTTCGGAGAGCTATAAAAATAACATTCAAACGATCAGATAATAAGACCATTGAGTGTCACAATTGAAGAGAAATATATTCCCGAAAGACAGTCATATAATATTGAAATGACTATAAATAATATGAAAATGATTTGAGAGAAAAATCAAAAATTCACAGAAAAAAAGAGAAATCAAAGGCAATAAACAAACGACAAAATTGTTTGCCGAAAAAATTATGTGAATCAGAATATGAGAGGTGTTCCGCAGCGCCAACACTAGCAAAAAGGCACAACTCAATGACCCCATCCATACCTGATAGCAGTGATAAGATCTATGGTATTGAGGGTCTGTGTCTTCGATGTATTGTCTATTATGCTGTCTATTGTGACGACAATCGCACAGTTCATCGAAAGATGAGCTTCTGGTGGCTGAGCCGGTGTTAGCACTGTTCGACTGGCGGCTGTGTCCCTCTGACATAACCCTATTGTCATTATAATTATTATTATTGTTTTTCACTTTTAATTGTGAATTATTGGACAGGTCTTCGCTGTCCTGTTCCGGCGATATGTCACACATGAAGAGCTGTTCCATTACTTTGAATCCTCTCAAAGACATTGTGAGAAGAGTTCAGTTTCAGAAGAATAGAAACCAATAAATCAAAGGCTGTTTCGCACAAACAAAACACATAATCCGTTCACTTATTAAAAGTTAAAAACAAACAAAAAAGTTAAGCCTTTTTTTCGGCCGAAAATTCTGAACAGATTTTCACTTAAAGTTCAAGAGTTTTATCGAATCAAAAGTTATAAAAACACTGAATATAATTACAATTCTTATCATTCATTCAGTCAGTGGTGTATATAAAACAGTGATATATATTAAAATAAAATGTTATGATTAAACATAACTACAAACCACTACAGGATAGGGCAATACACAGTTGAGTAGTACCCGGACCCCTTAAGCCAGTATTGCTGGCTGTCTGTTTGCAGTTGTGTGACTGTTGGTGAACTCATACCTGTGCGCTCAGAGCAGTAGTAAAATATCGGTGAATGCGGTTTCAGGTCAAGAAGCAATTCTTCACTCAAATCTCAAACATAGCATTAGGAGTTTGCAAGAGTGTTGTGCTCTTGAAATAAACGATGCCTTCAATTCAACCAACAAAACATGCCTTTCAGTTGTGTTTGGATTAATGAAAAAATAACTCTAATTATTATTAACAGACGTTAAGACATAAGGCGTTCAATAGAGGAAAATACGAAGTCTTTCTTAAACTTCTGAAGTGAAATATAATTATATTATTATTATTATTACTTGAATTTGAGCGGTTTAACGAGAGCAGTTATAATCTTCGGAATTTGAAATATTGAAATAATTGTAGACTTGGTCATAAAACTTCAAAATTATTGCTAATTTAATCGACTAATCGTTCAATTATTAGCGAATTTTTCAATTTTATTACTAAAATTTCAATAGACTTATAAAGTTGTCAAAAAGTTATTATGATCTTTTTGGATGCCTTTCCTTCCGTTTCTGGGATTTAAAACTTGTTCTTCGCTTCAAAAGTCTCACTAATCGTTAATTTAATTGATTAAAAATTATCGAAAAAAACGTTGCCTTTTATGAAAAACTCTTATTTTTTCGTTTAACCGAATATTGTCTTCCAATTGATTGGATAAATGTTTTCAATTTTCCTATTCTTTTGCTTTTCACAGTAATAACTGTGTCTCAAAGCAGTCACTCCTCTTCAGAGTTAATAGTATTGTATTTTATTGAACCGAAAAAAATCTTTAGACAATAGCTTTTTCTTCTCTTCTTTCATAAGACAAGAATCTGACGATTCATTAGCGCATAAAAGCATGTAATCAGTAGTTGTTGTGAACCCAGTATTAGTCGAATAATTGTGAAAAACTTATTTAATCACCAATTCTTCTGACAATTAACTTCTGGGATCAGTTGTGTTGTGAAACAGTTGACGAAAGGCCAGAACAACACAACAACAAAAAACAGTCGGAAAACCAATGATTCAGATAAACAGATAACAGTTGTATTCGGAAATATCGGTGCAAATAATTATTGATTAAATTGTTTTTTACTTCAGTTCGTCAAAGAAGATAATTTTCAGTCAATTAAACACAAAAACACAGAATGTAATGAACGAAACGGTATTTTTTTCTCTTCTTTCCGTTCAGTTATTCTTCGTATGAATTGGGTTTTGAATTCCAATTAATTAAAAAAAAATTATTAAGACTTCGAACGGAACGCGAATTAAATTCAATTAAAATTAATTAAAAAAGTTCACAAACAAAACAAATAAGAAAAAAGGAGTTTTTTTTCTCCTCGAACATAAAATTCATCATTGAAATTGATCTGTCTATCAATTATGCAATCGGATGCTGCCCTGGCTAATTAAAAATGAAAAATATTCGTCTCTCTTCTTGGTTTTTATTTCTGAATACAAATGCAATCAAATAAAATTGGAATAAATTTATTCAAATTATATTCAATTTTTTCTTCTCTGATTAGATGCGTTCAAATTAATCAGGATTGCAATGAAAGGTCAGTTTAGTCACACATCGGATACAGACATAACTAGTGTTGGTTTTAATGAAACTCAAGACATTTGTGAAGTTCTCATGGGTTGGCACCGAAAAAGCATTTCGTCAATTGTTTCGCCAGCTTTCCATTGGAAAGGGACAGTCGTTTTCACAGATTGTTTGAATTCTTCTTTTCTTTTGCAATACTTTGATAACGAAAGTCATAAAAATCGAAACATTTCTCGACATTCAGAGAAGTTTTCTTCAAAATTCTTCCCAATATTTTTCAACACAAACTTCAAAAGAAAACTCAAAGGAATTCAGTTTTTCAAACAATATTTGACTTTTTATTGACTTTCAAACATACAATTCATAACTCGATTATCACAACAGAAAAAAATAAGACATAACTCAAAGTCTAACAAACGGACAGTCATTAAGAAATAACTTCAATATTAGATGAGATTCGTTTATAACAGGTATTGAATTAAAGGCACTGCTGGGTCTGCCTGTGCTCTGATGTGGTTGAGAGGCCACTACTAGTGCTAATGACAGCAACAGTAGATATAACAGACTGACAAAACTGGTAGTGGAAGAGCTGCACAAACGTACCGTTAGAGTACCGAATGAGACACTCATAGACACGGCTCTGGAGAGACCACTTTAGAGACGGCGATGCACCGGTCTATTTCAGTGTAAATGTCAGCCACAGCCTATTGCCAGTGCAGGCACTGGGGGTATGCAACCAGTGTGTGTGCTCTCAATGACGGCGATTGAATGACAGAAGCAATACTTATGGAAATGCAGTCTTTTTTTGTGAAGAATATTTTCATTCCATTCAATACATAACTAAAATATCTGACATTTTTACTCTTTTGAGTGCTGTCTCTCTCATAGCGAAGAAACGATTTGTTGAATAATTTTTTTACTGAAGAAATTTTGAAAAATTAATTGCCTTTCCTTTAAAGTCAGGAATTTTCTCTCGAAAAAAGACTTTTGTTTTTTATTAGCGTTTTATCGTTAAAATAATATTTTAGGAAAAATTGTTATTAAGATATCTTCAGATTTATAAATGTCTTGAAAGTCGAATAAAGAACAAAAACATTTATTTCTATAACTTTTTCGCATATTTCGGGATATTTCCCAATTGAATGTCAATTATTCCAAGAATTAGGGATGAGAAACAATTTTGACTGGATTTACAGTAGCCTATTAGATTTGTTCTAGGCTATTTCTAATTGGATCTGCGAGAGACTGCTTCTTTTTAATCAAGCTCAAAGATAATTAAAAATTTTGGATTATCGAGTAAAAGGATTATTGAGCATTCTTAGTAATTAAATTTAATTGGTAATGTTTGATAAGCCAGCAGAACTGATGTAACAAATCAAATCTCAGTGACATTTTTGGCAATAAAGTCGAATTAAATGAAAAGAACAAAATTTTCAAACAGGAAATGTCCAAAAATAAGGGATTTTCATGTTTTAATACGGATTGGAATTTTTGACAAAAAACAAATCCAATTGAAGGAAAAAGTCTTTTGATTGCTGATTATCACCAAATCAGTTAACGAGGAAATAATTTCTCCTTCAAAAAAAAGAAGCAAAATTAAAGCTTAAATATTTCCCGGAATTGCGAGGAATTCCAAACGGAATATATCATTGAGAAAAATAATTGTCTTTTTCCAGCCGTCATTAGAAGCCAGGCTTTTCTCAATTACCAGATAGAAAGACAACTCGTGTTCGTAATCTACGAGGAAATTATTTTCAGACCCCGAAAAGGTTTGTGACAATAATTGAGTGAAAATTGTTTTAAGACATGGAATACATTAGTGATTGAAATATACGATAAGAGCCAAAGGAAAACGACGGACAGGAAAAAAATCGAGTGCAACGATCGGATCAAACAAAAATTGTAAGTAAAGCAAAATTTAAGTTTTAATTTCAAGATTGATATCATTTAACAGAATATAAAATAAAATAATATAAAAAAGAGACAAAGATATGGAGAGAACATGACTCATAAAAACAGGGATGGTCAGTAAGGGTCATACCAAGACCAGTGAAATTGGACACTTTTCAAATCTCACCTCTCCTTAGCTTTACACCCTAGGATATTCTTTCGGAAAAATTCTAATAGTTTATTAAAAATAACTGAATTAAAATCAATTTAATGATAAATTTTGCCAAAAAATAAGCAAAAAGTTTAGCGATTTTTATTGTATCAGAATTTTGTAAAAATCTTGCAAAATGACTCTCCCATTACTCAATATAATGAGCTTGGTGATGCCAGCATATAAATGCCAAAAAATCATTTGGAGAGTCGCCTCAAAACAATAAAAACAGAGACATGTTTTCAAAATAAAAGATGAAAATTGCAATTAAATAAAACATTTAATTATCAAATAAAAGATGAAATATTAGTACCAAATGCCAAATGTATTTCCCGAACCTCTTTCCCTTCGAAACATTACGTAATATATAAATATATAAACGAAGTAATAAAACAAAGTTTAAACGCCTTTAAAAATCACAATAAATTTCAAATAGAATTATAGATAAAGAAGAGTTAAAAATCATTTAAAGAGTGGTATTATATGATCAGAAAATTGCATTTAAAGTAAAATTTGGCTCAAAAAACAGATTCCAAACAATTTGTGGAATAAAAATGTTATAAAAACAGAAAAAAACTTTCAAACGATTTGTCTCTTATCTTAAATACTAATCATTTAAGTGTTTGAGTGGACGCACATATTTGAAGACAAGATTTGTTTGACTGATGAGATGAGAACAGGAATTAAATGTAACTGATTATAACCGCTTCGTTTACATGCCTTGTTCTTATACCTTTTTTGCAGCTGCGAGAGAGGGAGAGAGAGGGAGGGAGAGAGAGAGGGAGGGAGTGAGGAGGGAGGGAGGGAGGGTGCCTGTGTGGAGGATTGACTGTATTGTTTTATAATGACTTGGAATAACTGTTAATTTTAAAATTAATTGATTATTTTTTAAATGACTTGGATTTACAGGTTTTGGGGGTCACAGAAACTGAATTCCTTTATAATGTTGGCGTCTCTTTTGTCTCATTTGTCGGAGTTTATGGTTACGATCAAA
>JAQIWP010001766.1:0-13405 GCA_034695525.1 Euzetes globulus
CTCTCTCTCTCTCTCTCTCTCCACATGAATAAGATTTAAATTTAAAAAAAAATTCTTTATATAAATAAAATTCTGGAAACTTAAAAATTAATTAATCAAAACTGAATTACAGTTAAAATTAATTATGACTTAAAAACAGCAAATATTTAGTATAAAATTGTTCAATAAATGTGATATTAATATTTAATACGATTTATAAGAATCGAGGTGAAAGAGAGAAAAGAATTTTGAACGCTTTTTGACGAGAATTTAATGAACACAGGATTTCAATGATTCAAAGCATTGTAAACATTGAGACCCGAATCAATTGTTTTCGGCTTTTCTTGTTATTTCAATGTTTTGTTGTTTGTTTGTTTCAACAGATTTTCGAAAGAAACAAAACTTTACTTTATTTTTCATATAAATCAATAGTAAAAAAACGTCAAACAAAACATTTGTAATGAAATATCTGTTTTATTCGAATAATTATAAGTTTTGTTTTGTTTTGTTTAATATGAAAATATTGGCAGTTATTCTGAATAAGACTTTTACGGAATATTTGTCTGGATTGGATTTCTGGTAATTTAAGCCAAAAATGCTGGTCATGTCGATCGGTCTGTTCTTCTGTCTTATTTGCTAACGAAGAAAAAAACCACTAAAGCACTGGAGCACATCCTCATCGTCTAAATAGACGTCCACTTTAATTACAATCTGATAATCTTATATTGACTTCAAAGCACTAATCAATTGATTTCTTGTTCATTCAATTCAATAGCTAATGGCTTTGAAGTGAAAATTAGTTTAACCTTTTGTTTCCATTTCTATGTCTTTATTTAACTTGATTTAGGTTCTGACAAATTTTTTTTGCTTAGCATTTACTTCTCGGTTTTCGTTTCGGATATAATCCCATTTTACAAGAATTCAAAAAATAAGCAAAAGCAAGAATAAAAATATTAATCTTGAAAAATATGTCTTGTAAAATACGATTTCATTTTGAACGGGTTCAGACTGAATTCAATTTTCAGACACCGTTTTCAATAGAAGGTTCAAATTTAATTTTAAAGTTTTTTACACTAGAGATAGCCAAGGGGGTGGATAAATAATTCGATATTTTCAATATAAGATATAAATTTTCTATTTATTCGATGATACATTGAACTTCTTTTTAGAATCTGGGTCTTTCAATCCAAGATTAAATTGATATTGCATAGAATAAAATAGAAAAATCTCGGCTGAAAAAAGATATGCTTGCTCATCCATGACATGTGATACGGATAATACTTTAATAGAAATAAATTTCTATCAAATCTTCGACAAAAAAAATGTATTGGAGTGTATTTTTTTGGACGGTCTGAACAAATATTGAAGCCGAGTGGTCACACTGTGTTATGGAAAGCTCCCTGTGCAAAACATTTCAACAGATCGATCTCTGGGTTTGATCTCTTTTTTCTTGTTGTTATCAGTTTTGTAAGTCATTGTATTTGTGGAACCGTTCGACTATCGAACCAAACAATAGGAACTGAAGAACAGATAAAGTGATTGTCAATAGCAGACATGTATAGCCGGCTCAGACACACAAGTGATAAATTGCTACAAATTAAGTGCCACTACACAGCACTGGAACGCACTTTTCAATTACTCTTATTTAGGACTCAATCGACTCCAGGCCTCATTCAACTAACACTGAGAACACAGGCGTATTGTGCGCTCAAGGTTTTGCTGTTAGTTCTCTTTTTGCTGGTCTGCCCCTCGAATACCTATTTATAATCAAGAAATAATAGTTGACTGTAATCTCCAATTAATTAATCGATAAAAACAGTCCCTCAAATAAACAGGATATTATTTCTGGATAAATAAAATTATTTCTAGGAATTATGTTCTTGTTTATTTTTATTGTCTAACAAACACTTAATTAGAATCTAAGATCAAGTAAACTTTAATTGATTTTCATATCAAAAAAGTCAATCTGATCTGATTTCTAAAAGTAACTTGTCAGTTCCTTTTAAATTTATTTTAAACTTGTATGTAAATTATAAATTAAACCAGGATATTGGTGCTTTTCAAGATCATTTGTTAAGGTTTTAACATGGTTAAATAAAGGCTTAAAGAATGTGAATGAAGCACTTTTATGACTTATGCCTTAATTTAGCGAATGTTTAAACATATTTTTTTCAAAGCAGTAATTATTATTTGAAAAATAAAGCAATAAAATTATTATTATTATTCTTTACGGGAAATAAATTCTAAACCATTTAAGCTGTTCGTAGAAGTTTTTAGTCTTTTTTCGACAATTTTTTTTCACGAAGTGAAGAATAAAATTTATATAATTCAGAGCTTAAGTGCCAGAACTGACATCATTTGGAAGGCTTGAGCCGTAAGACTGACTGACTTGAAAGCCATAACTTTGAATCCAAGAGTACAAAAATATAGAGGAAAATATCTCATCATTTGTATGTCCGAAATATTCTTTGATTCAGACCTGAGTCGTCGACTCACTCGACATATGACACAATCAAACGCAATATTAAATCCTTTTTTTCTCTTATTCTTTATAAGTATTTTTATCGTTATATTTAAGTATTTTCATTGACTCAAAGTTTTGGTCATTTTTTGTTTTTTCACAAAACATAGACTAATTTCATAACACATTACTAAAACTCTTGCCGAGAATAATTTTGAATGAATAATTCATCCAGTTCGCTGAATTAATCATAAGTTGTTTTTCATTATTATTCTTTCAAATTTACGTTTGAGTCGGAACTCAATTGAATTCTTGAGTATTTTCTGTCTCTGGTCTCTGAATTCCTTAAACGATAAAGAATTTGGCCGGAGAGGGAAGGAGAGGAAGGGATAGGAAGGCAGAAAGGGAGAGAATATTTTTCATTTTGATTAAGTTATTTTCAAATTAAACAAAAACGATATTGGATAATTGGAACATTTTAGGAATACTAAGTCGTTTTAATAATTGAAATTTGCCTGAATATATTCTCTAAAAGTTTGCTTGAAAAGTTGCATTTTATTTTTTGGATTTGATTTAAGTTAAAATCCAGACTAAATTGAGTGCAATTAAAACGCGTATTAATATCTGAAAAATAATAAAATGTAAAACTCTTGACTCAATTTTGTCGGACACTTACGATATTGAAAGTTATGGTAATTAATCAGGTCTTCAGAGCATAACATAGAAGCGATTGTTATTAAAGGCTATTATAATAACAGCACGACTTCTGACTAATTGTTTTTTATCTATTAATAATTCAAATAATTGCACTAAAAATTCTAATCACTTTCATTTGATAAATAATATCCAAGTGTATTTTAGAACCAAGAACATTGTGAAATATAATGGAAGCTAATTAATTTAAAATCTTTTAGGAATTCTGTCTTACCGTTCATTTGAATTGAGAGATGACAAATGACCAAGTGGCAAAAAATAATAGATAGTTCATTCATGTCTTCAGGCGTCCAGATGTTATTTTCTCGATGAATATTTGGAATATTTCGTTGCGATTGAAACAATTTTCAAATATGTGAAACAAAATTTAAATGCGATTCATTGGAAACCAACCCAGATGCGATCATTCCATTGCAACTCTCCGCTAATTATTCGAATTTTTCATTCAATTAGTTAATTAAGAAATTCTTTTGAAACACTTCTTCGTAAACATTAATTAGATATCAAAAGTCGAAACACTTTAAGCACAGAGTCATTGATTAAAGTGTTTTCCATTAATTGCATTTGTTGTTTGAAACTGAGAGGAAGGGGTTTCACAAAAGAAGTCGACTTGTTTTCTGGTGCACAGGAATTTTTATACAAGAATAAAACTTTCATTCGGTGCCAGTGTTTAGTTCACAAGTTTTTTTTCTATCATTTGAGCCAATCTATGAAATTGCAAACTTTTGCACATACTTTGCATAAAGTAATAATAGTGGAGAATATTCTTTATTATAGTCTTGCAAAAAGAAGAAGTAGAATAAGAAACTGTTGGTCTGTTAGTGCAGTGTACTGTCAAACAGCACAGCACACACCACGTATTCAGTGTGCTCTCACTCTATTCTCTATTCAGTTGAATAACTTGTCACTCGAAAATTCATAGACGCATACAGTTTATCAATCATTGAGCTTAAAGTCTAACTCAACAGAACAAAAAAAAATCTAAGTTAGGAAAAATCTTTGCACACAATTTTCATGTATTTTTATTTATATATTTTTTGCTCATTTTTATCGACAAATATTCGACTAAAAAACTGAATAAAAGTTTTGTCGACCGACTAAAGGGGCGAAAAATAGTCGAATAACTACTTGAATGACACAATTATTTGAATGAACGGCGAAAACAATTGGAATAAAATACTTTTATTACTCAATGAATAGTTTGATAATAATTTTCTTTCCACTACTTTATTGGAAACAAAGTTTTGTTGTTTTTTATGATTTGAGAATTTTTTCACTTTCTTTCACTCAAACATAAAGCCTTAGCACACAATCAGAGGAATCACTTCTTCTTAGTCTTTCCCTTTTTTATAGACTGTAATAAAGGGTATTATTATTATTTGGATGTAATGAACACTCATTTGAGTCAATAGTCAAGAGTTTCGGGAATCGATGGCAGAAGCGATCGACAAATGGAAAGCAGTGTTCGTCCGCTTATATTGGTTTAGACACTACTGATCCGCATCCTCAGCATCCAAAGCGACGCGTGCTGTTCACCATCCAAATTGATTAGCCTATTATGAGCAGCACATGCGTCACAATCCAGTAAACTCTCGTTATATTTGAACGTCTAATTCAGTTAAGAGCCCAACCATTATATCCATAGTTAGTGATATGAATATTCTGTGCGAATTTTTTCTATTAGCGTAAGTGAATGTCAAGTATTATTAGTTATGAATATACTTTTATTATAAACAGTTTCTGGTCTAATACAATATTAACAGAACTGGTCGGTCACTAAAATGAGGTGCTATTGCAGGCATTCGGCTCAACCACTCACTGACTCTTTCAATTCTATTCTTTCTGTTTGTGTGTCTCTCTATTGTTCGGTCCCTTTATTTTGATTCAATTCTCATTTAAACGCTGTATGAATGTTATAACTACTCGAATAAATAGCATTCTGTGTATTGTGAGCTCAAACCACTCTTTTTAAATGAATAACAGAATAACTGGATATATATTATTCATGTTTAGCCCGGAGTCAAAATTTAGATCAATAGTAGAAAAGGGCTGTTCTGTCAATCAATAACTTGGCAATCTTTTGGCTCTTCTTCCATTTTCCAGTCTTGGCTTTTATTCTGTTTTTCTTTATTCAAAATTCACTCTTGTACATAAACGATTCTCCACTAAATGTATTTGCCATTTATGCTGAACACTAACCCTAGCATGGTGATTTATTATTAAATATTTCAAAACAGTGAGGAATACTTTCATACATACTTTCCATTTATGAAATGCTAGTACATACTCAACCTAGCTATATCTAGCTAAAATCAAGTTAGCTTAGACACAGTGAAACCGTGTCTGAGCATTTTTAAACACACATAAGTTTTAAAGTTCTAACATGGTAAATTTGTAAAGAAATTTTGTATTCAAGTTTTGGTAACTTGATCCACCTTGCGCACTATTGTATGAAAAAGTTATGATTGAAAGTCATTTCATATTAATAGAGAAATAGTTCAATGATTACATTCATATTCCTTGATATTTCTTATGAATATTTCAGTAAACTTTGACATCAGATCCCAAAAGGCTTTGACTCATATCGAAAACAAATTCATCTTTTTATTCAAAAGCCTTCTCAAAAAATGGCCTATAAAGTGTACTAGAAATTTAATCTACAAAACGATTTCAATTTTATGCTTGTTGATATTCTGAGATTGTAAGATCAAAGAAACTTTCGGCAACATTGCATCTTCAAGAATATTTAATGTTCCAGGAAATAAAAGTTATACTAGCATCGTAAGTATCAGAATTCTATTAAACTGATTATACAAATTGATTTCTAGCAAACTTTTTGATGAATTGAATTTTATTTTGATATTTTCATTAGTATTCTTGCAAATTGAAACAACTTAATAGCTTTTTAATAGACTGTAATTATGGATATGTTGTACGAAAATAACTATAATTTGTCGAATATATTCACTAATGTATTCATTCAAATGTTTATTCTATTTATATTAGAAAAATTCAATTTGAATTAATATCTACTCAAATAGCAATCAATGCTAACATGACAATAATGTTCAGAGAATAATCTGGGTTATTAAATTTTGGTAGATGGGACATGTTTTTAATCTAAATCCCCATTTTTTGATTATAAAATATGAGAAGCTGAACAAAAAAATAACAAGAAGTTTTTTTTGTTAACTTCCGGGATTTGAAACTTAATTTCTCTATTAATTGACAGCAAAGTTTGAAAGTTAATTAAACAAGATAATTCTATTGACAGTAGCTTGATAAAGCCAAAAATTCAAATTAGAAATAAAGTTCAAAGGAAATTGTATGAACTTTTGCTTTGATTAACGATTAATCGGAACAAAAATTGTGTCGACAGCCTATCCATGGCTTTAAAAATTCAATTTAATTCTAAAGCTAAGCAAACATTTTATTGATTAACAGAATAACAGAATGAAAGACAAAGTTTTTAACTGTCTTTCTCACAAAGATAGTAATAGTAATTTTGGTCGACGTTTTCCTATTCTGTCCTCTAATTTAATTGAAATCGATATCGAAAACTAAACTACAGTCAGGAAAAGACTGAGAGACTGACTGAAATCGAAAACGAAAGGACCAGAACTTTGCGCAAAAATTTTTATGTTATTTCGACACAAAATAATGAGAAGTAATCTATCGATTTGTAATCATTACTATTGTAGAGAACAAATGCATTTCATTTTGTGGTAATCAATGTTTTTACAATACTTTGTGTCGTTCTTAGGCTTGCCTTTGCTGATGAGAGCAAAGTCTTAAACTGAATTTCAAATGCTAATGGAATCCCAGTCCAATTCATGTATGAATTGCTAGACTTCTCTTTGGATATTAAACCACTTCTTCATTCTGTTCCCCTTTTAAGTGAAAATTCAATTTTCAGAACCAACTTTTAGATGAGTTGACGAGAGAGACACGAAAAGAGGGAGATGGAGGAAGAGAGAGAGAGAGAGAGAGAATGAGTCAGACATTAACAAGACTTATATCCCTATTTATCCTCTCTTTCTATACAATAATTTTGTTAAACTTTGTGTAGTCTGTAATGATCGACAATACTTCTAAGGGATATCTTCTCCCGGCTATTGATTTTGCATATATTCTGTTCAATATTATAATGAGTCGATTTTGGAGAGGCTATGAATTGAATGGAACTTCTTTCAAATCTATCATTATTTAAATTATGTTCAATAATAACAAAAGATTAGGTGTTTTTCGTTCAATCAATTCAAATAACATTTTCTTTTCTCACACTTTCTTCTTCTCTATCCTTCCCCTCTCCTAATGTATTGGTTTAGATTTGGATGTGCTTTAAATACACTACTTGTCCATAACCTTTTTGTGTTTATCCAGAATTATTGAATTTTTGTTTGACATGAATTTTTTCTCTAACTTTCAATCGATATCCAGATATGTAGTGAAAAGAGAGAGAAATTCATAATCAATAGGACAGACACTATTTTCATCACTTCCTGAATTCGGAGCCTTTATTCCAGGCCCTAATTTTGCACAATATTTTTGAGCAAAAAAGCTATGGAATGGCTAAGAATTTGATTCCGCATTTGAAAGTCTGAGCTCCAGAACTAAGAAAACCCAATACTGCTGGTGGTGTCTGACCTGTCTGTCGGGTGCTTAAGTGTATATGTGCTGTGCTCTCAGCTCTGATCAGTCGTTTACTTAAAGCTATTTATTTAATTATAGCGTAATTTTCTGTTTTCTCACTATTTGATCAAAATTAGTGTTGAATTAAATGCTGTGACAATTGTTTGACGACAACACAAATCAATTAGTATTACAACACAAACACTGACCGACCCTTAAGATAATTAACAATAAAAGTTTGCTTTTCGTATGTCATCGACTAAATTCATTTATCACACTCTTCAGGCCGACCATTAGTTGCCGGCTCTTCAAACATTACTGTCCGGACTGTTGGCTACGATCTGATGTAAGAAATCTTAAAAATTCTTTTGTAGAAAAAGCAGTCTTTCAATGGAATTGTCTTCTAATGAAAAAGTTTTCAGTTCTCTCTTCTGATTGAAAAGGAATCTCAAGAATTCTTTGCACAGTATTTCTATTCTATGCTCTCCTTCTTCACAAACACATCACAATTGCTATTATCGAATGAAAATTCTTTTCAAGTTTTGTTTGAATTATTAGTTTTCTTCGTTCACTTCATTTCAAACTTTAAAATCAAAATATTTCTAAATTTCGAAACCAATTGAAGGGATTTCTGTTCGCTAATCAAATCATAAGCTTCTTGTTAAGTTAGGAAAATTCCTAGAAATATGACCTAATTTACTATTATTTCCTGTTATTTATTTGATAAAATTAAATTGAAATTAAGTTTAAAAGCTTTTCATCTGAAAATCTTCACTTAATTTTATTTTTTCCTTTAAATTTAATTGAAATGCTTTCGAAAGTGTCTGAAAATCATTCGTTGGTTTTATTCTCGAATTCTAATAATTGTTTTCAAGTCTTCTTCTTATTAAAAGACATTTGTGAAGAAATTTCCTCTCAATTAATGTTTGTCTTATGAGAGAAGAAAAGGAATAAAAACAGAGAAAAATAACTTTAACTGAAGAATAAGTTGTAGACAAAATGTCTCGGAGGAAGACAAATATGATAGAAACGACTTATTTGTCGTCAGAATCGGTGCCGAAAAGTGTGTGAAAACATATCTGTGATAATAGAGTGTTGGGCCGCTTGAGTGCGATTAGGAGACTGAGCACAGAATAGATACTTCATTTCCTACGACTATATCGTTAACTATTTTGTCGAACGAATTCTCTTAAATGTAATGTCTATTTGATCATCATTTCAAGTGAAACACCATTTTTTCGATAGACCTCCATTCCCTACTGAATTATAGCTTAGAATATGCTGTCCTTTAAGTTGGATTAGTAGCTGTTCTTTAAGACACCAACTGGTGCTCTGACTCCGATGTCATTGCTCTTCGTTCAATCAGTCAATCGTAGGCACAATTCAAATAAACAAGAAACCCATTGCTTTGCAGTTGTTCCAGTAATGACCAGGGTCTGATCTTGAAAACTTAAGAGGCATAATATTTTTAGCAAGTTGTTTTGTATAATAAAATTTTAAAAATCAAACTTTAAATTATGCACCAGTTAAATTTGATGTTAAATTAGACTTCATTGTCATAGGATGTGATTGAACAAATAAAAGTGTGATAGACAAAAGTCAAATTATTACTGTGGTTAATATGATAAATTAATGCTATTTACTGATATGATAAAGTTGCACTTGTGGCTTGCATTGTAGAAAGGTAAAATTTGCATGACAACTGCACATTCTTTATCTATTAACAAATAATAGATATACTTATTTTTCTAGAATGACACTGTACAATTGAAAGGGTTGTATGGTGTTTTATAGCACTAAATTGAATTACCATGTACATGTAATTTTTGTATCTATGTATAAATAACCCGACAATATATTGCTGGCTAAACCATCTGGACTCATGAGTCATAACAGTACCAAACATTTGCGTCGTATTTATTTTAAAACATTTAGTGTTTAGACTTTTGTGTTTGAAATGTCGACAAAAATCACAATAATTATACTGTTTTTCTTAGTTTGCGGCCAACAGTCAGAAGCCGGACTACTTGGACTGTTGGCCGGATATGGTGGGTGTCAAACGGCGTGTAATGCGGCCTGGGTCACTTGTTGTACCGCAGCTGGTGTCGTTGCTGGTAATCTTGATAAAAGTCCATGTTTATTCATTTTCTTAGTAATCGATCTGAAAATGGTAGGAACTGTGACTGCAGGAGCTGGAGCTCCGGCTGCTGTAATAGCCTGTAATATTCTTCAAGGCACATGCATGGCAAGTTGTGCGGCAACGTTTTTGGTTGCACCCACTCCTTGATAGGAAAGCATATATTATGGCCATACACAAATAAGTTGTCCTTTCATTGGTCCAACTATTTATATTAATCGTCTGCTTATTAATGTTTTATTTGATTGCTTGTTTTGATAGAAAATTTGAAATTTGTAACTCGGCTATTTAACATTACATGTATATTTTTTGTATTTACTAAATTTATTGATAGTTCCATGAATTTATAAATTAAACTTAATTCGATTTAGAATATTGAAAGGTTGTAAATTCAGAACAAGAATAAATGTATGTTTCTACCTAGCTATTACCAGACTACGACTAAACGGTTACTATCGGTTAAAGAGTTGCCAACACATAAGGTCTGTGAGACTGAAAGCCCTCAAAATGGATGAATTGTTTATTGTATTCATTCAAATATTTATAAACTTTTTTCGAATTGAATATTGAATTAATTAAGTAATAACTATAACATATCCTTGGAAGTTTTCATACCACTTTTGGGATTACTACAGGTTTCATCAGGCCCAATGTCATTAGCATGTAATATATTTGATTCCAAAATATTGCAATATTTTGATTTACCTAAAATTTTTATTTTCGAATTTCTTAATTTTCAATCTATATTGGAATGCCAAGTTCAAACAAAGCAGAATTTTCAAAAATATGAAAATATCTATTAGCTGATGTAATTAATGCAATACAAAAGCCTGGTCACCTCTTTCTTTCTCACCTTTCTTGCCAACAGTGAGTTTAGTCTGAATTAAAGTGATTGTTGGAACAGTGGAAAGTGTTTTGAATACTTTGAAATATCCAATTCGGCAAAAGAAAACTCTACTTAGCTCAAATCTCTTGCCGAACTATACTATAGCTTAACTTTGAAAGTTTAGGTTTTTCAATACTTTGAAAGTAAGTTGACTTACAATACTTTAGCCGAACTGAACTTAGACTTTGTTGTCAAGGAAGGCATAGCAACAGAACAGTGAGTGTGTAGAATACAAGTATTGTAACTTATTCAGAACCCTCCGATAATTTACTTTAACTTAATAAGTTAAGTATTTTTCATTTAGCGAATAGACTAAAGATTCAGTCCTTCAGATAATTGTTTGGAAATTACTAGAATCGAAACTTAGTATTCGAAAACAGAGCTTGATGTGTTTCTTTATCTACTATTAAATGGAATTTTCATCCATTAGTGTACTAGACTACTGAAGGTACATTTACGCAAACAAAAAGTTCATGAATTTCATTCAATTTGACATAGATGCTAGTTTGTTACTTCATTACTTTCAACTTTAATATAAGACAGTGTTTTGCATCAATTTTAAGTCATTTTGTTTTCAGTCGCCAAACAAAACACTTTAAAGTTTTAAATTTTCTCAGATTTTATTTTCTTTCAAATAGTTTTAACATTATTTTAGTTTATAATATATTTTTAGTTCTGAATAAGAAATGTGTTATCCAAGAATCGATATAAAGAGAGATGTTATTGTAGCCAAATTCCCACATGTGATGGATGAAGAAGGGCCAGAAATGGATCAGCTTTCAGAGATATACGACAATCTCATGAACTCGATGTTTCTGTTCAGGACATTCGTCATTGATCTTATTGCTTGGTTGATTGAAATGAAGCCCTCCAGAGATAACATGTCTATCAGTAAAATAATGGTAAAAATGCTGTTCGACTTTCGTCACGTGATAGCCAACAGAATGGTGGACGACCAGCTCAAGACCGTTTATGGCAAAGTGGTGGTCAATGAACGCCGCTATGAAGGCATTATCAATGATTACATCCGAATATTCGAAGAGATAGTCGATAATATGGGCCATAGGATTATCGAGTTTGAGGGATGTGTTGGAGATTTGGAGCGAATGGTCACACTTTTTAATCGGTTCCACTTCTACTCGGAAAACATTGTCGCTCACGACTATACAAATCTTTACAAAAATGTGACAAATCTGAACAAACTTCACCAGAAGACACAAATGTCTCTCTACGAAAAGTTTGTCAAAGTTCTATGGAATGTTAAAAGTATTCGTTAAAACCATTTTTATAGTTTTGAATTTGTTTTTATAAAGTCTTTCAAATTTATTAAATATTTAGTAATTTTTTATCAAGTTTTTGAATAAATAAATGAAATTTTAAACAAAAGAAACTTTTTCATGACTGGGAGAAGCGGAAGTCGTGGCCAACAATCCCAACAATCTGTGATTTCGTCACAAACCAATCAGAGAACAGCAAAGTTTTTACCGATGGCTCCAAAACACTATTAAAATTAAATTTAGTGAAATACAGTAAAACCCATTTATTGTAAAAAATATTTAAAATCAAACCCATTGTACAAATCAAACTTTGAGGTTGAAATCAGAGTTCGACAGATTATCGGAAAGTTTCAGCCAATTTCGCACACTTACCAAAGTATTAGTCGACAGAGACTTACATTGACTACGATTTAAATCTCAAAAGAAGTAGAAACAGAACTATAGAAGAAGACGAGGAGTAGTTGTCATTCTGTTCTCAAACATCTTATTTGAAATCAGTTTAGATATTTAACTCTGAATAAAAATTATTTTCATTTCTAAAAAACTTTTATAAAAAAAGATGCGATTCATTTACAAATGAAAATTTTGTAGGATTTTAAATATTCTAATAAATAGAAAGTATAAAAATTATTATCCAATTTATTATATGGATATAAATAATTTTGTCTTTAATACTACTTTGACCGCTGCTCTCAATAACTTCATTCTCCGATTCCATGCTTTTGGTGGTCGTTCGCAGCACCGGTTGGACAGTCGTTCGAACGGGAATTGGATTATTTGGGTTGTTTTGTGTCAAATTGTATTGAGAGGTAATATTGAATTCGATTACGTCTCTCAGGAATGGAATATAAGACGACACTCGAATAAATTCAATAACACCGGGAGAACATGGAGGATAACGTTTGTCCCAATTTTGGCTGCCCGCCACCATCCCAATAAGCATTGCTTGATTGCCATCGAACTGAACTAAAGCTGAACCCGAGTCGCCCTGAGTGAGAATGTCATACAATTTAGAGTTGAAAGAAATCAATGCTTACAAAGCAAGTCATGTTATCAGAGGCCGGGGCACAGATCTCAGACGCAAGAAATTTACGATTTTTACATTCAGAAAGCGAGTCTATTGTAATGATTGCCTTTCGAAGAACATCATTTGGAGGTATGGGAGGACCCGTATAATTAAAAGGTATAATAAGAGACTGACCGAAACCAGAAATTAGAGCCTTTTCAGGATTCGTATTAAGAGTATATTCTCGGGGCAAACAGATCTGGTTTATTCGATAATCAGAGCTGTTAGCTATCAGTTCGGGTTCTACTTCTGT
>JAQIWP010001767.1:0-13401 GCA_034695525.1 Euzetes globulus
CGAAAGCCTTAGGTAGAGAACAAACGCCCCCGGCAAGCCTTTCGTTATATATAACGGATACTATACTCACAACTCATTTGCTTATATTGTACTCAAATTACAGTCAATTCTTTGGTTAGTTTTTAAAATAGAAATAAGTTTTTATTTTAATATTAGATTTAATATAACTTTTAATCCTTTTATTAGAATTAGAAATCTCTATTAATCCCAGACTACACCAGTTTCACCTTGAACATCATGAGCGCCGCTCATTTCACCAGATCCTTGGCCAACCAAAGTGTCTGCCTTTATAGAGCCTCTGCCCGAGCCTTTGGAGCTTCCTTTGGCACCAGCCGAAAGTGCCCTTTTGTCCCATCTGCCACCAGCTTCGCCCATGCCTTGCTGAGCCGATTCGGCTTTGATGGCAGCTTTTTGTTTGAGCAAAGTCATATCGCCATCCACTTTTCCAGACCCCTTATATTTGCCTTTAGCTCCCAGTGAAATGCCATAGTATTTAGGAGGCGGGTATCTTCTATAATCACCTCCGGAGTACCTTCCTCTATGATGTCGAGGTTGATATAATGGCTGATAATCATAATCATCATAATAGTCATTGCCATAGCCACCATAATGTGCCAGAGTGACCGACAGGCCCGACACAAATACAAACCAAATTATTTTTAAACTCATTTCTATAATAAAATAGAAATAAGTCAATGAATTTAAAAGAAAATTATAAATAAACTTGGCCAAACTTCAGATTTGTTGTTAATTTAGATCAGTGCCAAAACCAAAAGCTATTTAACACATTTGTGCTGTTATTTGATACGAGTTTGAAAATCAAATTAATTTTAATTTGTAAAAATAGTCAATAAAAATGTCTGAAAATATTCAATCAATTCATAAGATTTTGTTTGTTTTGAACATTATTTTGACGTTAAGTAAAGCACATAATAATTATAAAGATTATTATAGTGAGGATGAAGATTACGATTATAGCGACGATATCTATCGACGTAACTATAGAGGGCCTCATAATAATGTCCGACCTTACCTAGGCCATCAAAAATTGCATAGAAAGTATCCAGGTATCAACTATTATGGTTTAAAAGTGATGGGTAACGCAGAAGTCAGTAGGACTGGTTATATCAAGTTTAATGAGCCAGATTCAAAAGCCAAAGACCGGCCAAAAGGAGGGTCCAATCGCACTGATTCTGTATTTGGAAAAAGCGATGGTCTTATAAAAGAACCAGACGACCCTTTGCCAGTCAATGCAGGGGTGGGCCCAAGAATGAGATCAGTGGCTAGATCAAAGCCTAAAATCAAATCTAGCCAAGATACACCTGATTTAGATATGCCTCCAGCCAAGAAAAAGCGTTACTCATTTAGCTATTATTGGCCCTGAACCAAATTCATTGATTACCTGAAACAAAATTTAAGCTGAATTTCAAAATATCTCTTCAGATATCCAAAAGATAACTATAATAAATGTATTTTTGACCAAGATTGCTTTATCAAAGAGAATTATAACATTTATTATTTATCTTAAAATTCAATTTTCAATGAAAAACTGAATTAAGAAAAAATGATTACAAATATAAAGGAAAATAATTTTAATTCAATTCAAATACATATGAAATGTATTTTTTTTAAAACTATATTTTTTTTGATAATAATTATGTAACAGTTTTGATGAAAACAATGTTCAAAGAGAAGAAAGTGCGATAATTTTAATTTAGAATGATCCGGACAATTTTTTGATTTCATCTTCGAGGGCGGTCTCAGCCTTCTTCAACAAACCTTCCAAAACGCTCAGAACAGCCTTGCCCAATTCGGTGGATGGGTTCAAAGCCTGGAGTTGAGCTTCAATGTCGAGAAGTCGTTTCTCAACGGCCTCCAAACCTTCGGCCAACTTTGCTTTACCTTCTTTCTTCAGTTTCTCAATTTCCTCCTGGGCCAATTTCTTCAGTTTCTCACCTTCAATGAGAAGAGTGTTCTTCAGGTCGTCATCATAGTATGATCCGGACAACTTCTTGATTTCAGCTTCGAGTGCGGTCTCAGCCCTCTTCAGCAAACCTTCCAAAACTCCCAAAAGAGCCTTGCCAATTTCAGTGGAGGGGTTCAAAGCTTTGAGCTGAGATTCGATATCAAGAATTCGCTTTTCAACGGCTTCGAGACCCTCAGCCAACTTTGCCTTTCCTTCCTTCTTGAGCTTTTCAATCTCTTCCTGGGCGGCCTTCTTCAACTTCTCGCCCTCAATAAGGAGAGTGTTTTTCAAATCATCATCGTAATATGAGCCGGAGAGCTTCTTGATTTCAGCCTTCAACTTTTCCTCGGCATTTTTGGCGAGAGCTTCCAAAGCTTTGAGGAGAGTTTTGCCGATTTCAGTCTGGGGGTTCAACTTTTCAAGCTGACCCTCAATGTCCTCGAGTCTCTTCTCAGCGGCCTCGAGTCCAGTAGCAAGAGCAAGTTTGCCCTCACCTTTCAACTTTTCCAACTCCTTCTTGGCCTCCTCTCTCAACTCAGCGATGCTCTTCTGGAGATCATCCTTGACATCCCTCTTTGCGATACTCAAAGACTCCGACACTGAATAAAAGAGAAAATTGTGTTAAAAAACAATATCTTTCGACCCAAAAGTCAGTCATTTGACTCACGAATAGCGGCCGACAGTAAAAGCAGTCCGTAAGCAATGACTTTCATTTTTGTACTGCAATTAATTCGTTATTTTCTTAGTCAGAAAACTTAAAGAATCAAATCTAAAGTGATTTTCAACTCATTAGAGCCACCTTTTTATACAATATCTCTAATCAGTAAAATTATTGATTAGAATTCAATTATCAAGAATTGCTTTTTAATTGATTTTTGAACTTTGAATTGTCCCCTCTTCAATGAGTTTCGTTTTTATTCCATGTTATCTGTATTGACGTAAGTAGCCATCAGTCATGTGTGATTGGTCACTTTCATAAATTGTTCTTAGATTCCAGCTTGAAATGCCCTTTGACTACCTTGGTCTAAATTTAAATATTAGTGTAAATAAAAAAATATTTTTAGAATCAAAGATAAGTTTATTGAGAAATAATATTTGTTGACTGAAAACGAATGATTCAATAGATCCCTAGATTAGTGAAATTCATGACCAACAGGTTTAGATTCTCACAGAATTTTATTTGTGATTGTTTTTTGCCTAATTTAATTTGCCTGGCTTGTTATCATGTTTAAAATGCTTTCTTTCTACATAAAATGTTGCTGTTGTTTGGTTTCTTATTAAAAGTATTTTTCTTTATTTTAAAGTTATTATTCTCTAGAAAAATTTTCCAGGATGTATTAATAGCTCCGCTTACTAAAATTAAAAGAATTCAAGGTATATGTTTTTCACCTGTTGTTTTTCACAGCATAAGCCTGGTTCCAAAAACTACAATTGAAACATTTTATCAGTTAAAAATACTTCAAGTGTATCCGGCAAAATCGGAAAATATTTGCACATGACTAACTTATTAATAATTTATCAGTATGCTACTTTGATTACCATCATTCACTTCTAACAAATGATGAAAGAAATAAAAATGAATTTTACTTTTTTTATGGAAAAGTTTAATAAACAAATAAAATTGAATTTTTTTTTATTACCCCAATATCATAATTCATAAAGGCTATTTCCAGCATAATCTAGATTATATTATTATTTTTTGTTTATTGCTCCTTAAAATAATTTAAACTTGTTTACTATAAAAAATATTTGAAAATATCTATTTAAAATAAAATGCAATAAATTATTCTCAATGTAATTTTCATATTTTCTCTTTAAAAATGTAATTTATGTTGATCAGAATTGCATTGGTATTTTTATTTTATCAAAAGCTCAAGTGTCAAAACATTTTAGATGTAACTAATCTAGAATGAATAGAAATAGAAATTGTAAGGATTTATTTCATAGGACATTAATTAAGTTATAATATGTTATAATTATTGATTAAAAAGATGTTCGAAACATGTGCTGAGCTCATGAATATCCCGATATTTAATACTTTTTGAACACAAAAGGTTTTCCAATTTTATCGGAAAAGACCATTCAATTGTAATATTCATTCAAATGTTTTATCATGAGATTAATATCGATTAGTTTCCACTTTTATCCGGCTCTAATTTGAAGGATTCACTGATTCACCTGTGCTTTAAAAAATGTCTTTAATCAGTAAAGATATTGCATATTTCTGTCTGAAGTGGATTAGAGGAGTCAACATAACATTTATCGATAATCCGGTACATCATATCGTGATTGGCGTCTTTCCCAATGAGGTATTTCTGCAATTTCTACAAAAAATCAAAAACAATTCTAATCGAGATCAATTTATCTGTTGTTCAGGTGATTAAAATAGATGGAACTCAACATATTTGCAGCATATCTTTGTACATGATCAAGCTGATCTCTTACTATTTGAAATGCAGGTTTGCTAACCACCATGCACTATATTAATGTATTAGATTAGTTGCACCCGAACAAATGACCTGTGTGAACATTAATATTTGTTCAACAAAATTATATGTCCTTATCGATCATTACATAGGTCAGTTGATTGCTTATGAAAGGGAAATTTTTGTCATCTTGTTGCAAGGGCTACTAGTCTAGATAGTAATTCAAAAAATCCTTATGTATTACTAGGATGCAGGATGAGAACGCAAAAATATTTACAGATTTTTTATTCAGGATAAACTAATCATTTGATAAACTTTAATGAAATTAATATTAAAACTTACAAAAACAGGATAAGCTTCGTAGTTGCAAAAGAAGGTTTGGGCGGGTTTTTCATCAACAACACCTGGGTTGGCATGATGAGCTTGGTGGCCAATAGAGTAAGAATATTTAAATGGAGTCCCATATCATTATATTAATCAGTCGGCAGATGTACTCATCAATTGGTATACATCTGACGGTAAGAGACAAGAGATAGCAGACTTCAGTCCAAACCTGCCGACCACAAGACAGTTGTCAATTCTGACGGTCCCCACATTCGCGCCCGAAAGTGTTCTTAAAATATTCTTCATATTTAATCTGAAGATCTGGATTTTAATCTTCATATCATTTATAACCTATCAAACGATCAACTCTTTAACTATCACCAAGTCCTGTTTCTATGCAATTATTGATTATTTTGGATTGCTCATTGGCCAAGGTTAGCGAGGGTGTAATTGGTCTGAAATATTCAAGTCTTACTAATTCAGTTACGTGACTTTCAGGTACAACTCATTTGAACTCAAATTATTCGTCACTTCTAATATCGTTTTGGTTGATATCGACATTCATTTTGCGACAAATGTTTGTCAGCGATATTCAGGCGCTGTTGCACTTGAGGCGTGTCCTAACCATTGATACATTTGAGGCACTCATACATCACGAACACATCATTCCCATAATTGACATCAATTCCTCAGTTTATCGAAAAACAATTGAGGTGAGCAAAGATTACCTTGCTCATCGATTTATATTTGATCATTATATTAGCTCTTTCCAGAATTGCAACACAGAATGACAAAGATGAAATTCGGTGAACTTTTTAAGCCTCGCTTATTAAGAAAGCTATTCGACAGAAACTATGCCATAATCGCCACTGAATATGACATCAATAAAATCGTTGACTTTTATTTTTACTATCCGTTCCATAAGTCAAGTGAGGGCCGGCTCTATAATTTGGGAGGCTTTCCAATCCGTAAGACCATGGACATAAATAAGCGAGTACTTTTCAAAAAATTGTACGATTCTGTACTTCTTTGTCTCAAGAATTTAGTTGAAGTTTTAATATTTTTATTACAGTTTTAAATACCTATATTTGAGTGGAGTTTATATGAAAGAAGCAAAGAATCAAGTTAGATTCTATCGTTTTGTTGCCGCCTTATTTACTAAAAGGAGAAGGTCTAAAAACTCTCAGTCGGAAGAGGCCATGAAAGCTAGATGGCTTCAAAGGGACAATAAAAAGGTCTTCAATATGAGGATAGGTGAATTGCTGGTTGCATTTACTTTGTTATCGACTGGCCTTTTATTTTCCTTAATTGTATTTATTGTCGAAAATAATATTTGTTTGAAAAACTATAAAATTAAGTTCAGCTTGGTTCATAAAAGAAAATTTACCCGTAAGACATTAAATTCAGATAAAATTTTTAATTGTAAACAACAAGTTAAGATTCTAAAACAAAAATAACCTTCTAAAAGTTTGTTTTGTGAAACTCATGTACATTATGCCTGAATAAATAAAAATACAATTTTTTTAATAACAACTGTTAATTTAACATGTCAGTTATTTTTATTTGTAAAAAGAGTCAAAAGAGCAAAATATTAATCACTATTTGAATAATAAATAAATTTAAATAATGATAAAAAGTCTAAACTTTGCAAGTGGCTACTATCGCAATAATTCTTAATACCTGGAATACTGGCATGGTATTTTGAAATTAATTTTGATGAGGGCTTAACTCATAGAATAATTTTAATATTTATTAAATATTTAAACTATTGCTTTAGGCTCTAAAGCAGAGAAGAAACTAACCTAGTCAAAAATGTCAAAAATCCAAAATATTTAATGAGAAAATATAACCTGAAACTATTTCACTATCAGCCAGTGTAAATCCTGACTGTGAGTAAGGAAAACTGTTCACAATTGTTATTTAGTCCAAATATTGAAGAAAAACATTTATATAAGCAATTTAGATAATAATGGGAAAATCAAAGTTATAAGTTTATCTGGATATTGTGTTATTTAAACTCCAATCTAAACTATTTCATTTTCTTGATAGTTTCGAAATCAACTTTATAACTGAAATAGTTTGATAAAAAAGTCGCTAAATAAACAAGTATTTTCAATTTTAATAAAAAAGTTGTTTAATAATTCTTATATTTAAACGTATAAAACTTTCTTAATATCATTTATCAAGTAGTTATTTATTGTAACTTGTATTTATTATAAATTTCACCAGTTATTCACCATGCTATATTAATACTTTCAAATGCTTTTTATTTATTGAATGAAAATGAAACCGAATAACAATTTTATTTAAACTAACAAAACATTTATTTTATTGGAATTTTTCCAATTTTCTCGAAATATTTTATTTAATTTAAAAAATAAATGAGATTTTATTCGGATTAAAAATATTTAGTTATTACTTTCTAGAAACTTATATCAATAAGTCAAATAAATGAAAGGGCAAATTGCAAGTAGGCAATTTGCTAAATGTTCTAGTTAAAATTATGAACAGATTCGATACTGCTTTTAAAAGGTTTTGTCTGAAATTATCCAGTAACATTTTATTTGTCTATAACTCAACTAGTAATATAAATATTGGAGTGTTTCCCAATGAGGTAAAGCTTGCTCATTCTACTGAGTTGAAATTGATTCAATAATAACTTATTTAAAAGATAATCAATATTGGTAATGCAAATTATTTGTGCCATATAAATTTATACTTGATAAAATTGTTGTCCATCAGACTTAAATCAAGGTTCGTTGAATTTATTAGATTTTTAAGCAAATAACTTTGTCAAATAGTGTCAGTTTTGAGGTGGCACAAATTAATGCTGGTGGATTCTACCTGAACAATACATGGCATGGAATCTTGCAACTATTCTCCAATGAAGTTTGTTTTATTAAAATTATAAAAAATAGAAGGATAACTAAACATTTAACTTGATAATTTATTTGGAAAAGAAAGCAGATGTTCTACTGAATTGGTTTAACTCAAATGAAGACAGGAATAAAATTACTGAATTTAGTCCATATATTCCAATATCTTGTCTTGCAATATTGACTGTGCCCTCATATGACCATGAGAATATTGCTAAATTACTGACTATTCTGTCTTATCAAATATGGTCTCTCATTCTACTATCACTTGTAATTTATTCTGTTCTAAATTACCTGTCAATGGCAAGATGCTTTTTTCTTCGTTCGCTCATTGATTATTTTGGTCTACTTGTCGGTCAGGGTTGGTATCAATACCTGTCATTTCTAAATTGGTTTCTAATTAAAGCCCTGTATATATATAGCCTCATGTCATCTGAGGTCAGATTATTTAATGATTTCAATAGCCTTTTGGTTGATATCGACATACATTTTGCGTCAAATGTTTGTAAGCGATATTCTGTCATCACTTCAGTCCAGACGTCAAATAACTATCGATTCTTTTGAAGAACTCAAACGAAAGACTCATTTTATTCCTCTGACAGATACAAAAAGCTCTGTTTATAGATTAACAATAGAGGTCAGTTTTCTATATCATGTCAAACTATCTATCTAAATTAGTTTTAATTAATAATTTTGAATGAAAACCAATGCATTGATCATTTATAGATTTATCCTGAATTGAAACAAAGAATCCAAAAAATTAAGCCTGGTGATCAATATATACTAAAAGTATTGAAGAAACTATTTGATGGTCACTATGCAATAATTTCAAATGAAATTGACCTGGACAAAATTATTCAGCACTATCAAGGTTATCAATTTCACAAGTCAAGACAAATCCATTCTTATAGTCTAGGTGGATTTGCTATTCGTAAAACCCTAAATGATGGCTTGAAGTTTAAAATTCAACGTTTGTATGCATTTTCGATGACTTGGTTCACACCCTATTTAATAAACTATTTCATTTTTAATAGGTTCACTGATATTTACTTGACCGGAATTTCTGGCAAACAAGATGAGAATACAATCATTTTCTACCAGTTTAGAAGTGAAATGAGCAAGATAAACAATCATCTTAAGTATAATCTTAATAAAGAATTGATTGATGAAATAATTACTTGTAATTATGGTAACGCTTTAAAATTTCATGGATTATGCTTTAGCATGCTTTCTATCGGCTTTATCATGTCTATTCTGGAATTATTGCTAGAAAGGTTTAGTCAATCCAAGCCACAGGAATTAGCAAATTTATTTTAAAAACAAGGTTAGTATTTGTAACTGAGGCGCGGGTATTAGGAGGGTGGGTGGATGAATATGGTTTTAACTATTAATTAGAGTGGGTAGAAATGTGTATTGCTTTCATATGTTTTAATGATGAATATCCATATTGTTTGTTTTTACTGAGAGGCCCATGTTATTCAATTCCGATTATTTGTGCCTAAAGAGAGACACATCATTTTTATACTAAATTCAAATACAAAAAAAAGTGTAAAAAATAATTATGTAAGTAAAAAAATCATAACATTTTTTACTTAGTTTATTGTTAGATTTATTTTGTAACATTTTTTTTTTGGACAACATTATTGTCCATGTACTCTTTGTTTTGCTTTTTTAAGTTAAAATAATCTATCTAATTCGATTAATTTATTAGAAGTCTAGAATTTATTATATTTTTAAATAAATTAGAATATTTGTCGTTCAAGAAACGAATAATATTTGTTAAGATATTTTCTAGAAACATTTTATTTTGGCCACCCTATGACCGATTCTATATACTACATACTTCGTAAATGTATTGAAAAATTAATTGCTAGAAGCAAATTATTTTGCATACATAGAAATTTGGTCCTTAAGAATTGAAATGAAATGAAAATATATTCAAAAAGTAAATGAAAAGGTTTTATGTGTTTAATGTTTTCATATAATAACTGAACTAAAGATAGCATTCACTCTGCAATCGATCGGACATTTAATTAGATATTTTAATTATATCAATACTAATAATAATAATACTATTCAAAATAAAATGACAAGGATAAGATGATATTTTATATCCTGATATAACAGGCCATTCTTAGTAGTCTTTGAATGAAAAACCTGTGACATTTGACTGAAAATTAAAATCAATAAGATCCTTATTGAGAAAGGACAGACTTGTATTAAATGTTTGAATAAAATAATAATAACATGTTTCTGCTAGATGCTTGTTTCCTTTTAGAAATTTAATTTGATAGACAAGATGAAAAAATTTTAATTTATTCCTAGTTTTGTTTATTTATTTCATCAGAATTTAGTAATATTATAATAAATTTTTATTTACTAAGAATTGTAGGTTTAAATGCAACTTGAAATAACCAGGTTATTTTAATATTGAATTAAGTGAATTAACAATGAAAAATATTTATCAATTCGATGGGGCATTCAAAATGTTTTGCCTGGAATCTTTTGGTAACATTTCATTTATAAATAACCCAGTTCATCATTTAACTATCGCTGTCTACCCAAATGAGGTATTCATAAAAGGGTTGTTCCTATTCAATTTTATACACATGCTAATTTTTAATTTAGATCAATAAAATTGGCAAAACCGAGTATTTGTGTCTTTTAAATTTAAACTTGATAAAATTGATGTCTATCAAAGTAAAAGCTAGGTCTGTTAACTATTGTGACACCTTGATAATTTAATTTATGATCATTTATTACTGGATAAATTGAAATAGCATCAATTTCAAAATTTCAAAATATAATATCGGCGGTTATTACAAGAATAATACTTGGCATGGCATTTTGAGTTTACTTTTTAACCAGGTAATATTTTAAAGCAATAATAAACTATTAAAATTTGTATTTATATATAAATTTGACTCTTGGTCTCTCAGTCAGCAGACATTGTTATGAATTGGTTCAACTCAGACCAGAACAGACAGAGGATCGTTGACTTCAATCCATACATTCCGACGACCAGTCTGTCAATACTGACGGTCCCGACCTATGCCCACGAAAATGTTGTCAAACTGTTATCTGTTTTTGATTTTCAAACCTGGCTTCTGATACTGATATCACTTCTGACTTATTCCGCTCTCAATTCCTACCCAAACAAGAGATGTCTTTATCTGCGTTCAGTCGCCGATTACTTTGGTCTTCTTGTAGGCCAGGGTTAGGTCATATCATTAATTCAACCTTGAAACAATTACATATAATTTATCGCTCACAGCTTCCTTCCATTTGAGCCATAATTATTCAATAATTTCAATAACATTTTGGTTGATATCGACATACATTTTGCGGCAGTTTTTCGTCAGCGATATTCGTGTCTTACTTCAGTCCAGACGTCAGATAAATATCGACTCATTTCAGGAACTCATTCAACACAAACAAGTACTGCCTATTATCGAAGCAAACAGTTCAGTCCATAGATTAGTTGCCCAGGTCAGTTTTATTAAAACATTTCAGTTTAACTAATCTCTAATTAATAAGCCTTTAGATTTACCCAGAATTGACGGACAGAATCTTAAGTGTCAGACCTGGGGATCAGTTCAAACCGAAGATATTGAGCAAACTGTTTAATAACAACTATGCTATGATTGCCACCGAATATGACATCAACAAGATTATTCAATACTATCAACTCTATCCATTTTACAAGTCTAGACAGGGTCATTCTTATAGCCTGGGAGGTTTTCCTATCCGCAAAACACTGAATAGCCTTTTGAGAATCAAGTTAAAAAACTTGTATGTACAATTTAGATGATGTGCTTGAAAATACTTTTGAAATTCGCCTTATTTTGCTTTCTGTGCTTGCTAGCTTTTTTGATATTTATCGAATGGGAATCGTTAGCAAAGAAAATGAAAATCCGATACTTTTCTACCAGTTCAGCTCAAGACTAGCCAGGTCGTCTGCTAATCACTTTGATAAGGAAGATATGGCCAATGAATTAATCGATGAGATGAATAACAACAGTTTGAATCTGCACGAGGTTTCTTTTACCCTGTTAACAATCGGCTTTTTCCTATCTGTAATTATTCTAATAAAAGAAAGAGCTAAAAAGTTTAAAGATGCAAGTTTCTTATGAATTGAAGCTTGCTTATCTAATAATTAGTAATAAAATAAAAAATATGTTATTAAAATTAGGTATATGAACGAGATCTGTTACACTGAAAATTACCATTGACCAAAAATGTTTACCTTTCTTAATTTGTTTGAATTTTTCTCTCGAATATTCATTTGAAAACAATAGTTGTTTGGTTAAACTTTCGTGACTTTGTCTTAAAACAAGGTATGATTTTTATTGCAAATAAAGTCAATTTATTTCTATCTATGTTAAATAAAATACTCGCCCAGTCACTTACGAATGATAAAGCAATATGGAAGGTAAAATTTTACTTTTTCATTTATTTCTTATAAGTGCTGGGTCAGGTATGTATTATTGAATAACTGATTCTGTTAAAAATGTTTGAATTTAACTTTCTCAGCCTCGATGCCAAGGGCAGAAGCTCGTCATTTACTGGATTTTGGCTCCAGTAAAATCAATATGATAAGAGACAATAGAGAAGTCCCGGGTAATATTGGCAGACAGCGGGTTGAGCGGATCCTTCAGAATGTACGGCATATGAATGACCAAAAATTCAATGCCATTCTCATAGAACACAGAATTGAAGAAAATGTGGCTCTAAATGGCAGTCCCCTTAAAATGCGTTCTGGTTCTGCTCTATTGCCTGTCCCCCAACGACCAGTTGATAATAATCTCAGACACAGTCTGCCGACTGAAGCCAGGAAAGTTTCACTTTGGTCACGATTTCTGAATATCTTCAGACAATTTGGGTAAAATATACCATGGTTACATTATTTAATATAGATTTATTAACAAGAACCGTATTTAAAACGCTGATTTATAAACTTAACAATTTAAACTACTTTTTAAATATCAAATGGATATAAAAATAAATAAATAAATGCAAATTGATCAATTGAAAACTTTAAAATATACCTAGATTAAGTTTTAACCCCAGCTTTATCTAATAATTCAATAATTAAAAAGTAATTCTTAATCCAACTGATTATATAATCAAAGAGGGCGTAATTGTTGATGACAAACATATCGAGGCAATAGAAGCCTATCCCTGGACCGGACAGTTTCTCAATGAAGCGCTCAATTTTGTTCTTGTATACCAAACGCATTCGGGTGCTCGACAACAGACCAAACATAAGATTATGGGAATTGTGGGCATATTTAGTGACTGTGGCGGACATCACATTAACTGTAAACAGAATGCTAATGCACACAAACAAAAGGATAGCCATAATGACCCGGGCGATAATACCAGTGTCCGGTGAGTGCGATATGTACAGCAGTCCATTGAGCGGTGCCTTCGCAAAGAAATATACAATGAATATCAAAAGGCTGAACATTGAGTTCAATCTGTCAGTGGAAACACTGATTGTATTATGAGTTCTGATCGCTCCGATCAGACCAACAATGTCTTTGCTTTGGACACATTCTCTTAACTCTTGGTCCAACTGTCTGAACTGGTATTTTAAGTAAAGCGTCGACAGATAGTAGTAAGCAAAGCCTCCCAACACAATACTGAGTAGGTCATAGAGCCAGATCATTGCGCAAGTGTCCCAGAATATAATTGTCCAGATAGAAAGTTCATGGCTGGATCTAAATATGCAATGGCTGTCAGTCCAAAGAAATAGATGACATTTAAGACAATCATCGGTATAAACATAACTGAATTTAAAGCATAT
>JAQIWP010001768.1:0-13399 GCA_034695525.1 Euzetes globulus
AAGAATTGATGACCAGATTTATAAATAGATTAAACAAATCTTTTAGTTTTTGGGCACCAGTGCGTTAATGATTTTTTTTATCAGCTAATTTGTTGGTAGCCATGATAATCTTTCTCTGACTATTATTCTTAGCCACGAAATTGTTTTTTCTTGCGCTTGATAATTTTAGATAATTGAAACAAACATTTGCTTTGAAATATTAGTTATAATCTCCTTTTTATTGAATAATATTGAGTTTAAAATATTCCCGAATGTCCTAAAGATATCCCGATTTGAAAAAAACAGTTTTGATATTAAATTTCAGTTTCATTTTAATTGGGTTTTTACTGAAGTTTGAATTTGTTTTCTTAACACTATTAATAGATTTTTCATGTATTGAGTTAAGAATCACTTATGAGATCTTTTTCACGAAAAAAGTAAGTAATTATTTTGAGAGAAACAAATTTTATCGATTAATTGAAGGAATGGCTTAGAAAACAGTTCTGTTAAACATTTGATTAAAAAAATATATAAAAAATATCTTCAAATCAATTATCGTTTGGAAAATCATTTTCAAATCTATCATTAATTATAATGAACTGTTATTTAAAGTCTTCAATAAAGTTATATTAAAAAGAAAATTGATATAAAAAATTGTGTTAATTATAATTATAACAATTAGATACAAATAAACGCGTTTTCATTAGAAGATAATTTTCTTTAAATTTACTTCAGGTCTGTCCAAAGGGGGGATTTCCTAAATCCGAAATATCCCCCTAAGTTTGAAAATTGGCTTAAGTGGGGGATACTCTGTCAAGTCTTAGGAAAAGAAAAATGGCCGCCACGCAAATCATGACGAAAGATCCGCCATTTTGTTCTTTAGTTTAAGAATTTCAATCTTGAAGTTTTAATAATAGCTTAATTGAGGTTAAATTAAGTTATTTGACCCTTAAAAGTGCCGGAAATAAGCGTAATTAATAACAAAATGTGGGAAATTTTTCGGTGGCCATTTCTGTCGGCTATAAAAAAAACCCCTCCCTATGCTCCCTAAGTTTTGGTTTGACAAATGAGTCATTCCTTCAATATCCTTCCTAGGGTCACAGACCTTGTACACCCCTAATTTTCTTGAAACTTTTATATAGTTCAATACTTGTGCAAGCAAACAAAATGCTTTGCAATCAATCAAAAAAATACTTTAAATCGTCTGAAAATAGCATTTCATTTAATATTACGATTGAATTAGACGTCAAAATCAAATGTTTGGCGAATATATTGAGTTTAAAAGTGTTTTTCACATCAAGCTATAAAAAAATCCGGAATAAAAATGATAAAAAAAATCGGTTTTCTCTTAATATTTGAAATGTTAAACAAAATGTAATGCATTTAATGTCAAACCAATCCATGGATTAGTTAAACAATATTTTACTGTCATTTGAATTGAAGGAAAAAAGTTAAACGTAAATATAATTTTCATAACGAATAAAACTTTTTTTAAGAAAAACTATTTTTAAATTTTTTTGTCGGAGAAAATCGAAAAATTCTTATCTAAACCTTTGATTATTTATTCGACAAAATTGTATAATAAAACAAATATAGCTCATAGTTGTGATGCCTACCTGTGCTGGTTTGCTCTGTTTATGATCAATACACCTTAAAAAGGGCTGTTCTCATGTTGAGCCTGGATGGCTTTAAAGGAATTATCACATGTGCTCTAATATGCCATGTGTCAATCGTATTAAATTTATTGTCGAATTTTCACAATAGCCAAGAGTGTATCATTTGTTTAATTATTATCAAGCGTTATTCATTCAACTTGAAAATTGATTGAAAATTGTCAAGATCATATAATCACTGCTGAAAAATATATAACATTGAAATTTAATTGGATTTTATTTAAAATTTTCAACAGAATAGAACGAATTTTTAATTGGATAGTTAGTTATTTGAACTAGGAAATTCAATTCAATTTGGTCATTGACTGCAAAATGAGTCTTTCTCTCTGACAATGGTGAGGAAGTTCCACTAGTTGAGCTGGTAATAAATTAGTTGCCTTGTATACCTTGGCTATACCTTAACAATGATAAAGAGGAGATAGGAGTTTAATGGAAAGCCAGTCGACCGAATAGATTTTGTTCGACTCTTTTTGGGCGAAAAAGCGTCTCCGCCTGTGCTCTACTGTTTTGACGGTTCGGTTTTTAGATAGTAGAGCACAACATACGGTCTGTCACTCATCAACTGAAAGGTCTGTCAACTGTTCCTCTCATCAGATACTTTATTCCTGAGCGACATATCTAACGACAATTTTTTTTGCATTGATTTTTGTGTCAAATCCGGTGAAATGTTTGGCAAATGTTTTCATTGATTTTCTTCAGATATTAATCCATTGAATGAGAGAATTACCGCAAAATTGGTGACAATCATTATCCTATTCGAGGGATATCTCAATCGATTGATATGCTTGTTATGAATTGTTTTTCCGTTTAAATCGTATTTTTATTAATGTTTTTCCTGATTTAATGCAATAAACCAATGCTTCCATACGTTGCTATAAACTGGACTTACATTGAATTTGTTTGTAAATGTTTAGTGCATTAGTATTGAAATGTGGTTTTCTATATCTTGTTATCCAACAAACACATTAAGTCCGGCGCTGAAAATACTGCACGTCAGTCCCCAACTGCCAGTGCCAGTATATATGCAATCCCGTCGCTGTCATCTACCAGACTGCCAATGCAAAGGCCAGCATTTCATTCTTAGCCGTTCGGCACTTGACTTAACCATTAATGACAGCAAACGTCAAACACAGATAGAGAACTGTCAATACTCCGCAAAAAAATCCGATTCAACACAAATATGGGATAAAAACAACGACAAGAATAATAATAATAAATCAAAACCCAAATCAAAGGTATTGAGTGAAACCAAATTCTTAGAATATTTTGCAATTCTTTGATCGAATGAAAAGAATAATTCCTATCATTTTAATCAATAGATTTGTCATAAAATATTTTGATTATAAGTTAGACTTGAGTTTGATTTTTGTATATCTTTTTTGATAAATAGCTTTGTTTGCTGTTCGGCAAAAAAATGTCAAAACCTTTTTCCTTATTCTCCTCACTATTACTCAAAGACAGAGAGAACTGAGGAAAAAATATATTAGTTTTCCGTTATTTTAGTGAAGCGTTCAGAGAAGTGACAAAAAATTGGCCAAACTTTCTGAGAAAACTAATTATTATTACTCGCAGTGATATTTTTCTTCAGCAATCCTACTACTATTTGGTGATGATTAGCTGGGTGACATTTAATGAATCAAAACTTCAGAGCAAATATGTTTTTCTTCATTCATCTTCATAGAATTTTGTCCATCTATGAATTTCTTATTTGAATTATATTACTTTTCTCGGAATTATCAATACTATATAAATAAGGCTTCAATCAGGGCTGGCCATGGTGCTTCAGTTCAGGGGATGTGAAGCCAAATGTTCTCAGGTCAATAAAATACTCATCAGGTAACGAACGGGTATTTTGACTAAAGGCCCCCTAATTTTAATATAATTTTTAGGGAGATCTGGTCGAGCTTAAAAATATTGGAATCGCGCCAGACCCAAAATTGCCAGAGGTAGGAGGTCTGGACGAATTAAGGGATATATGTTCTGTACCCCTTGCCCAGCCCTTGCTCAAATTGATCCTGCCTGAGCCAGCGTTAAAAGTTTTAAGTGCCCTTAAAATGAACTTTAATGATGGTGAATGCAGTGGTAGATTCATCATGTTTTGTAATATTATAATGGATAGAAAATAGGAAAAGGAAATATCGATTTTTCAAATATTTCTATTCAATGATTAATTCTTTTGCGGCAAAAATCGATTTCAATCTTCAAATTCATTCATAAATTTTTCATCGATTGAATGAATATTTTTTTTTCTGAACGAAAGACTAATCGATTCTTCTATTGTAGTAAAATATTTTTATAAATTTTTGCGCTGCAAAACAGCAATTCTATCGTTTTGTTGTTAAGGTAAAAAAAATCTAATTAAATTTGTCTTTATTTCTAAACAATTTTCTGATAAGTTTTCCTCAATTATGACTTCATATCTATTTATTTTCACACATGAAATGAAAATTAATTACTTAAAAAGTGTGTGAAAAAGCGTTTCCATTAATTATCATTCATAAGAACTCTAACGATAAGAGTTAAGGGAAGTTATAAACAAAAACTCAATTTATTGAAAAATCAAATTAATTTAAATAATTAATTACTCCAGCATTGATTGGTCACAGAAAGAGAAAGATAAGAGTATTTTTTTGAACACTTTTGTGAAGAAACACCTTTTTACAAAACCAAGATCACGACTATATCTTGATTTTATAGAATTGATATTTTACTGAAGATAATAATTATAATTATTCTCCAAAGAAAATGTTTATCACTTTTAATGATAAGAATAAAAATATATTTGAAAAATTACCCGAAAAATGAATAAAAGTATTCCTGGAAACAGACTTTTAACTAATAAATCAAAGATTTCGAAAAAACAACTTTTAATTAATGAATTAAAAATAAAAGTCCAGTCAATAGAAAATGTTAAAAGATTTTACAAAAATTTATTCAAATTAATAAAGAAAAGTAATTTTGAAAAAATTCAATTACAAAATGATCGATAAATATCTAATCCAGGGATGGCCAATGAAACAATTTTAGGGTAGGGGTGTCTAGGGTAAAGTATTTGGTGGAAAAGTCAAAAGGGTTCTAATGTCAAAAGTGTCTGAAAGGAAGTCAAAAATGCCGAAAATGGCAGCCATTTTCTTCTAAAGTAAACTTATTCTGGAAAATCGGTTGATTATAAGACTAAATTAGCTTAATTAAGCTATAATTAAACTATTTTGAAAGTTAAAATTAAATTCCTTAAAATAAAGAACAAAACGGAGGCAATTATGTAAAAATGTCTGAATTTTAGCGGACATTACCAAAAAGTCTCAAAATTTAACCCAAAAATTGCTTTCACCACATATTGAGAATTTGTCCAAGATTTGCGCCCTCCCGCGCGTCCTATGAATTGCTATGCGGACGCCAACACATACCCCTCTATAGCTTCAACACATCAGGCGCCAACCAGCTAATAGATTTCATCAAAGAAATCGTTGGGTCCCTCAAGGACTTCAATAACACCTAGACGCCACACCCAAACTTTGTTACGCGTGAATCGCCTGTATCCATTCGCAGACCCCACCGTACCTTATATTCTATCAATATTCAACACTCAATATCCACTGACGCACCTTCACTCAGCGTCCGATGGACGCATCACCTATGCCCTGACGCAACACTGCGTCCGATGGACGCATCACCTATGCCCTGACGCAACACTGCGTCTGATGGACGCATCATCTAAGCCCTGATGCACCACTGCGTCCAGTTTCCTCAAAAATCAGACGCCCACCCCTCACCCCCTAGGACCGCATTACAGCTGCTGCACTCTTTTCACACTTTCCACTGAGCGCAAGGATACCATCCGAGAAGACTTTTAATTGGTGGACGCTAAATGTAGGCGGGGCTGTGTTTCCCCTATAAAAGCAAAAGCCCGTCCACTTAACCTTCACTCTCATTTCAACACACAGTGGAACTCTATCCCAAAAGTTTACTGGACGCCACAATACACACCTTCAGACGCCGCCAGTCAATATGTCATCGAAAGAAGGACGCCGAAAGTGCTGCACCGCGAAGGATGCAGAGATCTCACAACTCCGCCGCAAACTTCAGGAGCGGGATGCGAATATCAGTGCACGGGACGCAGTCATCGCCCAACAACACGACCAAATCTCCAACCTAATATCACTACTCACTGCGTCCGGCGCTCAATCTGGACGCGAACCAACTGCTCAACAATCGGTGACCACTCACACGTCACCACGTGGACGCACTGAACAAAATTCTGCCTCTTCATTCCGACCAATCAGAGACAGTGGACGCGACAGTAGAGACTCGAGACGCAACAGCGTCCACAGTGAGACCCTTTGGGAACGGGACAATGCCGGACGCTTAGGGGATCTCCGCCTTGAGACGCCCTGTCCACGCACAAGTCGCGCGTTCAACAAACGAAAGAAATCAATTGACTTCTCGCCGCCCCATCACACAGAGGCAAAGAAAAAACTCACGCGGACGCCCCCGAAGACGGACGCAAGAAAGAAACCGAAACACAAACCAACCCTCCTCTCTGATGCGGACATCAACCTTACTTACCATCAGTGTTGCGGCAAAGTCTCCAAAGCGTCCGACAAAAGCATGGGACGTCATTATAAGAGACATCAGAATTTCGTTAAACACTTCGACATTAGAGCCAATCCTGAGAAGTATTACATCATCACCAAAGTTCCGGCGGCGTCTTTCCCAGAAGACCACCTGCTTCCGCTCCGAGACAAGACGCTTCAAAACATCTTCGGAATCACTGCTGGACGCATAACGTTTTCTTCACAAGAGAAAACACCGCTAGACGCCTTCGGGCAACAAGACGAGCCGCGTCCTGAGCCAATTCTGACGCCACCCGCGACGCAGACGAGACAACTAACAGCCGAAGAAATAGAGAACGCACTCGACTATGAATCGGGCGACAACCAAGGCGAAGAGTTTGAGGGCTTCACACAAGTAATGCGTCCACAATAATTATCTACCACTCATTTCTAATCCCCTTTCCTTCGCGTCCGCATAACAGCGCCAAGTTTCAAAATTCTTTGTTTTCATTTCTTTCTTTTTAAAATTACAGCAAACTTACTTTAGAGTTATTCCTCCCAAATACGCAATAGCGTCCATCTATTTTCCGGCGTCCGCTACAGCCGGGCGACCACACTTACCTTTAATATGCGTCTGCATAATGGACGCCGCAATACTTATAGAATATTGAATAAATGTTATTTTTTCAAAGGAAAAAAACCCCAACAATTGCCGGCTCTTTTCGCTCGCCAAGATAGGAATGCTCTGCAGATCTTAGGGGGTATTCCGAAAATCCGCCCTTTAGCTTTCCCTGTTCTAATCCATTTCTACATTGGAATCAAGGCTTTTTCCAAAGCTTTGGCTTAAAAGACAACCAAAAAAAATGATTTTCGTTTCTCAATAATCGATTTCCAGTGAATATATGATTACAGAAAAAATAAAGTTTTCAAATAATTAAACCAATCATTAAATTGCCATAAAATGATAGATAAGAAAATTACCAAAACCTGAGTTTGTATTACATTTTTTGATGACTGACTGCTCCCAAAAACTTCAAAGACAAAAGCCTTGAATGACTATAGCTTTTAATACTTAATAAATTACATTCGAAGCTATAAATTGTCGATAAAATTATGTTTGAAATAAAACATTTCTATCGAACCAACCGTTCATTCAATACGTCAATAATGCATAATATTTGAATGATCTTAAACTAGATATGATCAGAATTCTTCATGCCAATTTATGACTATTTGATTATTCTTAAAGGCTAGTTACTTTTTTAAATAATTCATTTAATAAGGAAAAGAATCCTCTATATTTAATACTACCCTGACTATTTAAATGATTGAGACATTTCTTCTCATTTGTTGTTCAAAATAAATAAGGTGGAAAAAGTTTGAAATGAAAATTACATAATTCAAGTCAATCGACTGTAAACACTTGGAATTGTATTCTTTAATATTCTGGTCGCTTAACAACAGAATATTCTTTGAATAATTTACTTCTTAATAAATTTTAGTTTCTCCAGAATTGAAGTAATTTTATTGACTTCTATTTTCTACGAATATTTAATAAATTATTCAGAAAATGAGTCTTCTATTCATTTATATGGAAGCTTGAAATGAATGTATGAAATATGAATGAAAAAAAAAAGTTTTTTTTTGTGTATCGATTCTTATGTATATAGTAGTGAATGACGACAAAAGTCATTCTTTTAATGGTTGGCCACCGATGACTAGAGCGCCGGCGGTTCAATTGCGCACAAGTAGTCGAAAGCTTTTTCATCCATAAGAATTGATTTTGAGGCCATTGCCAAACAGTCAGTTCCTCTGTGTTTGGGAACGAAGGCAGAGCTGAAAAAGTGAAATAAATTTTGAGTTTGATAATAAATTTTCTCTGAAACAGCAGAAAAAATAGTTGGGTTTACTACAGAAACGAGTGTTTGTGTCCTAAAAACAGAGTTATCTTCTGTGGCATTAAAAAAGTAATTTTACTTTAAAAAGGAGTTTATTATTAAAAGAAGTCAAACACTGATTTGTGTACCAGTTTTTTGGGTCTACAACTCCTCAGACACTCAACTCAGAGCTCAAACATACACTCACTCACACAAGTTCTCCGGAGAGCTCCGGGTTATTGTTATATAAGATATATAGTCTGCAAATCGTACGGCAAATCCAGTTTTCTGGCGAACAGAACGAACTTTTTTTTCTCTTAACTATAAAGGAGTTAAACAAACTTTTTTGCCATTCATTCACTTCGAAAGTCGGAATTCATTTCATTCAGTCTTTCGATTGTTTTCATTCCGTTCACAAGTGTTGAGAAGTTTTGCCCAAATATTTCTATGAATTCAGTGTTAATATTGTTTGTTATTATAGAGAAATCTATGAAAATGTTGTCTAATTCACTATTAATCTGAATTATTTTTTGAACTTGTGCATTCACTGGTGTTCTACTTGAAATTTTCTTAATAATCTTGTTGAAAAAAGCTACAAATATTCTGTGAAACTCTATTTTTAAAATATTTTGTTATAGAACTGTTTCCAAGCAATTAATTTGGAATTTGTTCTTGCAATTTATTGTTTGGAAGAGAACATTTGAATTTTCCGATTCCGTAATTGAGAAGAAGAGACAAACAATTTGTATTGAAATTCAATCCTTCGTCTGAATTGTTTGAGCCGTGAAAACGATATTTGTTTTGTTATCAATTGTTAATATAATAAGACTTTTCCTCTAATAATGACTGCAATTTCTAATGGAAATTATAGTCAAAATTCAAAGTATTTATACGTTTTGGATGAACACAAAGTAAAACATTTCAATCCTTTATTTTATTTTTCATTGAATTTCTTTTGAATAACTTCTTAATGTATTCTATTCTTGACTTAAATATTCAGATATTTCGTTTAAAAATTTTAATTATGATTTATATAAGTAATTAATAAATTATTTGTTTGCTATTTTCAGTTTTTCTAAAGACTTTTAATTATTAAATATGATATTCGAGAGAAAATTGAATTTATTTAAAGAGAAAAAAGCCTTTTTGAATGAAAAGTTTTGCAAATGAAATGCAAATTTGAATATTTGAAACATTTCTCAAAGCCTTATGTGTTATTCAAAATATTTTAATGGATTTACACCTTATTTATTAACTTATATGTTATGTCATTTGAAAAGCCTTTAGCGAACAGTACACCAGTCATAACTATTATGTAATACTCTATTAACTTTTTAGCTTCAATTGAATAGCTTGAAAGCCAAGAGCTTTTTGCCATTGAAAGCAATTAACCCTTTTTTACACTTCAAATACAAAGCCAAACGACCGGGTATTCCACTGTTTGTACAGACAATTGTTATGTATGTCTTTGCACTCCGTCCCAATCGCACTACCAGTTCTCTGATTAGCTCTTCTTCTGATTAATTTTGCGACAAAAAAAACTTTATTTATTTTTTTCTATTTTTAGTGAACTTTAAATCTTTTGATTAAAAGTCTTAAATAAATTTAAAAATTTTGATTTCAATCTCGTTATTCAGAATCCAAATAATATGTCAGCGACGGGACAGCACAAGACAGACTCCAGCAGTTTGTCACGTTTGGGATGTGCCCTGGCAACTCAGCTCCAGTTGACAGCGGCCAAGACTAGTGGAACATTAGCCTCACTGACCCATCGATTATCTCGTCATTCAAATGGTAAGCAATTTATATACAAAACCATAATTTTTATGTCAAAAGTATTTTCTAAAAAATATCTGATTATTAATGTCAGTCATAATCCGTTTAACAAGTTTTCCACTATTTATGCGATCGTTTGAATAAATTCATGCAAAAAATATAAATATTTTCCACAAAAAAATAATTCAAATATCTTTCAAAGTTAAAGTGCATTGAATTTTGTATAAAAATATTAAAATAAAATTTCAATGAAAAAGAATTGAATATTAATTCATCATTTGTTTGACACAAATTTCCAGTCTTTAATATATTCTTAGCCATTTGTTTTTCCTTTTCTCCTAACATACAATTCATGGGAAAATTTATTTTATTCTTTCCATTCGATGTCTGATAAAAATATCCGCAAAAATAGATAATAATTTGTTTTAAGGTAACTTTTATTATAATTACTTGTAATTAAATCAGTGATAATTAAATGACAGTTTTTAATCGGAATTTTTCCCATCAAAGTTGAATCCCCTATTTATTTATGCGAAATTTATCAGTGTTTTTCACTGAACACGAATGCTCTTGGTGATCTTATTAGACTTTTTAATTAGCTTTAATCACATTGACTTAGTTTTTCTGTTATCTTGAATATGTTTTCAGGGAATGGCATAATAGCAGTGGACGCTAAACTAGGTGGATTGTCGACTTTGCCGACTATTGCCATCCAGAAAGTGGCAATCAATCACTTGACACAACAGGAATCAGATCTGATCGCCAATGAGTTATCACAGTTCCCAAATCTGGCCAAAAATGGTCAGAGGAATGGCCACCAAAACGGCCACTCAAACGGTAGATGTGATGATAAAAGTCGTCATTCAGGTCATAATAAAAGCCATTCTTCGTCGCCGATAGGAATGAATGGCGACAGCAGTGAAAAGAATGGGCTGTCGATCAATAAGAGCCATCGATTCGATCCACTGGGGCTTAAGCTTCCGCTCAGCCCAAACGGTATGTGCTCTGATGTAGTCATTCGCTTCTGGGATCTAATAATTAATTCAAAAGCAAAAAAACGTTACTTTTCTAATGAAATTCAATGAGAAATGTATTCACAAAATTCGAAGTAAACCAAAAAAATTATTTTGTTTGTCTTTCCTGAGAAACGGCATTTCATTTCCGCTTCTTTTTTGTGCCAAAAAACTCACAAAAGATTTAATAGTTTTTTGAGTGAAAAACTCTTTTTTAAAAACGAGATAAGTGTTATACAAAATATTTTAATTAGTTATGAAGTTATATATCATTTAATGAATTTACACACAAATGGCTTTGACTTCAGTTCAAAATCATTAGACAATAAACGCTTTTTTTGTTGTCATATTCAGTAGAAAACTGAACTGTAATTCTACTCCAGCTTATAATTATGAGCACAGAAGGAGATCCGGATTTTTCAGTTAACCAGAGAAACCCTGATTTTCACAGAGCAAGATAGGCTATAATTAAGTGGGAAAGGTCAGTGTATCGCTTTGTTTTAATTTGGTCATCAGATAGTCCGATTGACTCATTAAAAAACGACACATTTAATTATGTTCTACCAAAAAGTGTATTAATTTTCCCCATTTTTTGCGTTCAATTGAGTGACTTTTCTTTTAATTACCTGACCTTCAGAAACTGTCCGGTATTATGGACTCCGGATGAATGCTTTCGAAAGATCAGAGGTCAGCCACTACCCTGAGGTCTGGTATCTGGGTATGGATGCAAACAAAATCGACGGAGAAGAAGGCGCTGATCACAATCATGGCTATGATGATGACAATGGCTCTTATATTAAGGCAAGTCTTTCTTTTTTATTATTATTTGAGACAGACATACATATTCAGCTCATTAATAGTTTATTTATGGGTTACTTTTTTTGTTGCTTTTCCTCATTAATGGCTCATTTTTCTGTTCCTATTCTTCGAATTTTATCTCTTGATTATTATGAATGCAATCACTTGAGTCTCGATCGCAAGTATTGATTACCACAGAAGTAGTATATCCTTTATTTATCTTTGTATTCATCGGGTCTTATGATCATATTTATCTTGTTTATTCTTTGGCCGAAACTGTTCTTCTTTGCTCTAAGAAACAGATCTTTCATTCAATTTTAGTTATCTTTTCCTTTTGAATGAATGAATGTAAGAATGATTTTCAATGAATAAGAATACAATTGAAAGGTTTGGAAAACTTTTTTCATTTTATTTAAATATTCGCTTGGATTCAATATTTAATTAGATTTTGAGATACAGTCCATGAAATACACATATAATTAGAGATTTGAGTCATAAAATTATAGCATTTTTTGTCTTTAAGTGAATGATTTTATTTTCAAAGTCTTTTCTTTATTCAACCAATTTTTAAATTTTGAAATCCGATATAAGAAAAACTTTTTTGGTTAAAAAAGTAAATATAATTGTATTGTCTTTAAGAAAAAAAAGATATAAAACTCCTTTCCTTTTGAATAATTACAAGGATTTCAATAAAATAAAACTTACATTAAATCAGAGATTAATATAAAATAGAGAATACGTTTTCACACAAGACTTTCAAAGAGTAGAATAAATGCTTAAATAATTACAGCTTTTCGTATATATGTTTCGGGAATTTTGTTTTGAATAACAGTAGACTAGAAATTAAGCGATGATATTCAGTGTCAGTTTGAGCAATCATGAAACTCAAAGAACAAGAATAATAATTATATAACCTATTATTATATGGTTTGAAATAATGAGAAAAAATTAAGATTTGAGAAATAGATTAAACAAATGTTATTAAAAAACAATTCAATGCTAAGTTAATGGTAAGCAATGAATAGAATAATAAGTCATTTATTTTACTATTTATTGAATGTATTTAAGGTCCAGTAAACAGAGTGAATGGTTGGGCTCTACTCTTAAGTCCAAACCAAGTCTAATGATATAGTGAAGAGATTTCTTGAGATAATAAAATAAAATCGCAAAATGAATGGTAAAAATAAATAGTAAAGGAATATCAGCCGAAGCGGCCATTCATTGGGACAGAACCAGGTCAGGGATTCAATGGGCAAATGTTTCACGAATTTTATGACTAATTTATGGCTAATATCCTTATTTGCGGAGCAAAACATATTTTCCTATCTGCTGCTGAGTATCCTGATTATATAATAATTAAGCTCTTGTAGAGAACAAACTAATTAGTTTTCGGTTTTAATTCCGATCCCAATCCTCACTAAACAATTTCAGAGAAAACTTTCCTTATTTGTAATAAATAAAACATTCAGGAATATATTTGTTAACTATTTTTGAAAATTTATTGTTTTTTATTTCAAAAATCCTTTTTCCTAATGGTTTTGGGCTTAAATACAATTTCAATCAAATTGCTTTTGAATTTAAAGTCAAGTTTACTGAAAATAATAACAGTTTTTATTCATTTCTTTTCTTAATTCACAATAACTATGGTTATCTAAGAATTGAATGTCAAGAATACTACTCAAGAGTGGAGAGAGAGGGAGGGAGAGAGAGAGAGGGAGGGAGGGAGAGAG
>JAQIWP010001769.1:0-13385 GCA_034695525.1 Euzetes globulus
ACTTTATACCGGCATGCCGGTAGACACCATAAAGCCCTTTTTAAGAAAATGGTCAAATTCACTTATACCGGCATGCCATACAATGTGAGGGAATACGGTAATATTTGTTTTGATTCGTGAATGTAAGAGATTCTAGACAAAATACACTCCAGACAATTCTGACTTTGGTCCTGTTTTTTTTCTATAAAAGTTGATACTTGAATTCGTTCTGATTCCAGTAAGGGCCATGTACATCAAGCTCATCAATTATAGGGAAAGAGTCGCAGAATTTGATTCTAAATGGAGTCGAGGCTGGTGAATCGTTTTAGAAAAATATATATATTTTAATCAGGGGTTACCATGCGGACGGGCGAATGTACTTGGCCTCTAAACGACAAAATTTGAAATTTGGTCGCACCCTCCGGAAAAATGGCGAGGGAAGCCAGCCGGCAAATATTCGTAAAAATTTAGAAAATTTAGGTAAAATTAGGGTAAAAATTGTAATGAGGCCAAAATTCAGACATTTTTGGAAATGGCGGACAGAAAATTCGCCATTTTGTTCTTTATTTGAAAGAATTAAGCATTTAAACTGGCAAAATAGCCTAATTATAGCCTAATTAAACTAATTTGCGCTTAAAATCGCCGGAAATAAGCTTAATTAAGGACAAAATGGCCGCTAATGGCCGTTTCCAGTCGAGTTTGGCATCCGGAATTTGGCCCCACCCTATGCCTCCTGGGGTCATCGAACATGGTGACCTCTGATTTTAATTTTAGTTATTATAAGTTACCTGCTCATATTTTTACATCATTCGTAGATTACAAGAAAAAAAATTATAATGTATATAACATTAATATATTGAGAAATATCTGACTTAAATTGCTAGAGCAAACATGGTCAAAAATTCATATTTTCATTTATAAAATGAGCATTGCTAATGCGCATTGAGAGATATTAGTATGCAAGCTGCCATGTGTACACTGTAACAAACTTTAAAGGTGAAAATACTTTTGTTATCAAAAAATAAATCATGGTTTTTAATTTTTGCAAAAAAGTAATAGAAATAATCAATAAGAATTTTCAAGTTTATCAAGTTAAATGCAAGTTACTTGCAAAAGATAATAAATAATACAAATATACTAGAACCCTTTCTCTGAATGCTTGGTCAAGACTGTGCTAGAGCATTGAATTATAGTTTTATCAATAATTATTTAAACCCTAAACTTTAGAATATTTTATCGTTCAGTAGTTGTCTTATGTTTACTTTTCAATTAATCCTGCACATTCTATGAAGATAAATGCTTTTGTTATTTCGTATGAATCACTTCTTTTGAGATATGAATTTCAATAAACAAGTTCATTCATTGATAGTTTTAATGAATCTTAACTTTATATAAATCTTACTGAAGTATAAATGCATCATTCAAATCTTATCTTATATAACAATTTTGACCATGTCAATATCGGGTTTAATTGTGACCATTTGCAGATAAAAGTTAAACTGATCAATTCTACTCAATCAGCAGATTTAGAATATATCAAAATTAATTGAATTGGCTTGGTCTCATATCAAATATTTTCTATTAAGTAAAAACAATTAGTTTAGAACTCATTTCTTACAATTATGTTAGAGAGTTACCAAGGGACTTAGTCAATGAGTCAACTCTTTTATAAAAGAATGATTGATAAAAAAAGAGTGCACTTACGGTGACTTCAGTGAAAGCTCTCATGAAAAGTGTGGGCACAATGTCAGCACTCGAAGAAATATTGAATCCGACTATATTTGCAATTTGAGTAATTACTCCATCCATAGGTCCGCCTCCTTCTGAAAAAGACTTGACAGTATCCTGGATGCCGTTAATGATGCCACCGATTCCGCTGCCTTTAGAGCCGTCGCCTCTAACAAAAGTTCCCACTTCTCGCACAGTTTTGACGACGTCTGACAAATTGATTTGTCGTTTGCCTTTTCTTCGAGCTTTCGTTGTGTTTTGAGGCTTCTGTTGAGATTTGGGCACAGAATTCGGTTTATCTGTTGCCTTAGGCGCTGATGTCCCGCAATAGAGGCGTCCTTTATTAAGAAGTTCGTCCAACATCTTTGAAATACGGAATTTAAATTTAAATTGCGATAAAAACATCAAACCTTCGATATTTCGCAGGAGTCGAGTAAATCTCCCAAATTTGCACAAAGAATTTTTGCCACATTTTGTGGTTTTTCTATTTCCTTATTGTTACAAAACCTTCCCCTATGGACAGCATTCAGGTTACAGACAGTGACTGCAGGAAACGGAAGTACTCGAGAGTCAGTTATACGAACGCTAACAGAAACTGGAAATTGTGTGTAATCTTTCAACATATCTATCAAATCACGAATCGTTAAACTGACAAAAAGAATGAAAACGAAAGCCCAGACCCCTTTCCGCACTCCTTTGGTGCCAAATATGTGTGAAAGTCCCGGAACACCCGACTCTGAGGCAAGTTTCGACAATTTTGAGCCCATTTTGTATGAATGAAAAGGAAACAAAATAATTGAAATGATTTGTTCTTTCGATGCAAACCTTCTGAAGTGCAAAACATTTGGAATTTGTTTGGAATGTAATAATTCTGAGATTTCAACAAAACTTTCAGTTAATTGATTGAATAGAATTAGGTTTCATTTATTGCTTTCAATTCACTCCTTTTTCATTAAACTAATGGTTAGGAAAACAATTTCTAACTAATGTGTGAACAAATCGATATCTTTGTCTATAAATAAAATTCATTTTAATTATATAATTGAAGATTGAAATCACAATAATTGACTAAAACTTGATATAGATCTCATTGACATAGAACTTATTGAATGGTAGGAGTAGTAAAAAGGCTACATTATATATCTCAAAGGAGTTGTCTAAAAGATGCCCCTCTTAGATCAAAGACTTAATTGATGTAAATCGATAGAGGAGGCTTAACTTGATATCTTTTGTCATTAGCTACAACTAGATTCCTGTGCAGTTCTCCGCTAGATGGTATCAAACATGAAACTGTTTTGTAAAGATATCAAAGATATATTAGGATAAGGGTATATTTAAAACATTAATTCTGACAAATTCAAGCATACTGAATAAAGTAATGAAGGTTAGAACTTAATAGCTTTAATGATTTTAAAGTTATGCTTATTTTTTTTAAATGAAAAATTTGGTAATGTAATTTTAAAACGTTATTTGTTGGTTTTCACCAAAATGATGAATTAAAATGATATTATTTCATGTTCTAGAATGTATATAGACAAAAAATGGAAAATGTGAAATTTTTAACCTGAATGCCAGCAGAAAATTTTTAAATTTTGATTTTATATTTTTTGTCTATTTACACTCGCAAAATTCCATCATGATAACTCATCAAATTACATCAGTTTTGTAAAAACAATAAATAATTTCGTCGTAAAAATGGATTTAAAAAATTTTATTCCAGAAAAATGGTCATAACTTTGAAATTATTAAATTACAAAGTTCTAATCTTTATAGACCGATTTAGAATTCTTGGTTTAATCAGAATCAATGTATCATTTGTAGAAATCGATGACTTAAAAATTACAACTTTGACGCCCTTTAGAGGAAAACTGTTCGGGGTGGGCAAAAGTGCCAATTAAGACTTATGTAGAAAGACACATTACCCTATCGTTTTCGCATAATTTTATCGTTGATCTATGGGGGCGTGGCCACCATAGGGTACTGGACAACTCCTTTACAATAATACTAAAACGACGCCTGGTTTCTACAAAAACATTTTTACTGTCAAACTCAAAAGGGTTTTCTGATTTATCTTCTAAATACACTCTTATAGAAGTCTTATATAATGCTCTCAATTATATAAGTGCATAAGGGGAGGGGAGGAGAGAGAGAGAGAGAGAGAGAGAGAGAGAGAGACGGCGAAGTGGATATTTTTTTTCTTGTTTGAATTGGTAGAAAAGCCGTTTAGGCCAAATAAAACTAATTTTAAGCAAAGATCCATCCTAAAAATCCAAAAATTGTAAAGGATACCTGATGAGTTTTTATTCCCTAAATTTAATTTTAAATTTTTGGGCCTTTAATTATGATGCTGAAGTTAAGAAAAATGTTCTTTTGGTATATTTACATGCCTAAAACATACCTAAATAAAATACCCCCTCTTGGCCTTCTCTAAAGAGGAGTTTCTGAAAGTATTGATCTTTTAAATGATGCACTTTTTGTGTGGGCAAAAAATCAGTCGAAAACTAATATTGAATGCATATAACAGAGAAAACGATAAAATGATTCCGTTTGCAGTTTGATTCTCCGTCTCTAGAATCGTGTTTCTCATGAATAGCATATAGAAATTGACTACATTTGCTAACACTTGTGATGAAGTCATACGACAGAGGCTGCACTACCTGTTGATTCATATATAGATAAACATTTTCATCTTTTATTTTTGATATTCTGTGCCAACAGTAGAATGAATATTTTCATAAAGAATATTCTCTACTCTTTTTGAATAAAAGAGAATTTCCAATACAAATAAGGAATAATATTAAACTTGAAGTGAGTCACATGAGCCCAGATTTTCTCTATTTGTCAATATTATGTTCTATAGAATATTCTCTCTATTATTCTGTAACTATTTTATGCAAACAGTGTTTTTCAAAACAAGCGTTCCGTTAGTTGAAAATTAGGCTCATTGTGTCTTTTCCTCATTTCTTGAATAACACAATGAATACACGACTCAAAGATATGTTTGTATTTAACAAACCAAAAGATTTTCGAACTCCCGATCGAAGAATTGCTTTACAGCGACAACACAAGTGCTTGGAAAGGACTTATAGCAATCCAGTGCCCGACGATCACCGGCCCCGAAAACCTGAATGTAAGTTAATACTTGATTTGAACAATTGAACTTTACAAATTTATTTATCTTTTTGGATATTATCATTGAATAGGTACTCTTTAATTATTATGGAATTTATAATCTTTTCATTTTGATATTTATTATATAATCAAAAGAAGAAAATGAAGCACCTTACCCTGTCTATACGAATTTATTTAAACAATTAATCTTGCGGGAAACGATAAAATCAAAAATATTTAGGTTAAGGAATAAAAATCAAGTTGAATCTTTAATATAAATTGACTATAGAATAACTTTTTGCTTCAAATAAATGTTATTTTGAAACTATTATTTAATGGATGACTGCGTATGAAAATGGTTTCAATGAGTCAAAAGACAGCAAAAAGTGCCCAAAAAAGACCGAAATTTCGGGAAAGTATGAAAAACCTAAAAATATAGTTACAAACCATATTCCCCCACAAACAAGAATATCCCTGTAAAAGCGAATAGTCATTTTTGGAGAATAGGTGTATGGAAACTCGTAGCAAAATTGTAATATGTAACGTAATCTCCGTCACTTTCGTACAGTGCATACAATTGCACTGCCATCTAAATTTAACACGATTAAATCAAAGAATAAAAGTTTTATTATTCAACAAATAATTAATTAATTTGAATTTATCGACAATTTTTCAAATTCATTGACTAAATTAATGAAATGCTGTTTAACCAAAGCCCAAATTACTTTGATCACAATTAAAATCAGATAATGTTTTGATAACAATCGTATGCTTAAGCAATAGATAGCTTTCCCTCTCTTTTTACACATTAGGGGGCAGTCATATTGTGCGAAGGTGACGGTAGACGAAAGTGACGGAGATTACGTTAACGTAAGGCCATTATGGCTACTCTAAGGAGCTCTATTTTGTTTATAGAATTATGTTTGTATAGAATTAATGTTTATACCAGAGTTGGCCAATGAAAATTTTTTAGGGGGGGTATGGGTTAGGGTAAAATGGAGGACAAAATAGCGCAGAAAACGGTCATTTTCTTCTAAAATAGGCTTATTTCCGGTGATTTTAAGTTCAAATTAGCCTATTTAGGCTATATTAAGGCTATACTGCAAGTTTAAAGGCTTAATTCCTTCAAATAAAAAACAAAATGGCGGATTTCCGGTCCGCTATTTGCAAAAATGTCTGATTTTTGGCTGACATTACATAAAAATCCTAAAATTTGACAAAAATATGGCCGGCTCGCTTCGCTCGCCGGAGCCTGAGTGTAGGGGGTATTTTCAGTTTACGAGGGGAATACGAAATACAGCCCACAATTGCCTTCTGGTTTATACTATTTGAATTATAATTGAATTATTTTGAATTATAAAATGCAAATTAGTAATAAGCAGAGGCAGGAAAGAAGATTTTATTTTAAAATTAAACCTGTTTGACAATTAAAGAGTGAGTGAGAGCAAATATTTGAACTAGAGTTCGACGGGTTTTCAATCAAAATAATAACCCAATTCAGAACTTAGATAAAGAATTAATTAGTAACCAAATCTCAGCAATTGATACAAACAAAAAACAAACATAATCCGAAGATTTTAAAATATTTAATTTCAATTTAAAACAAATATATTAAAAATCTATGGAAAGCCTTTTGTCAAAATTTACAATTTTCATAAATTAATTTCAAATCAAATTTTCTGAATTCGGACTCCGTCTGGACATTTTAAACAAGAGTATTTTCTTTGTTTTTCCCATATAAAACTTATGGTCTTTTTAGGCATTTCATATCGAGATATATGTAAATATTGACTAAATGTGGTTTTAACTTAAATATCTGAGGTTATGACCGACTATTTATAACCCAAAATTCTATCCATTGTTCGACTTTAATGTTAATTAACGGTCAAATTCTCCGCTCGCGAAACAATTGATTAAAAATAAAATCTTTTTTCAGGCCTCTAGTAATAAGTTTATACCAATGGCTAAAACTGTATTGTGTAATTATTGGCATTAACAAGTTTCTTCTTGAAATTTCATATTCACAGTCTCTATTATTTTTGTTGACAAATAAAATACTAGTTAGTCGTCAATTCAATAAATTTTCAATTTTTATTAATAAACTTATATCTTATTGCCTTCAAAATTTACATTATAGGAGTGTGAACATTCTCTGTTTTTCAATGTCTTCCTCTAAAATTTTGAAAATTCTATGCACTGATAATACATTTACATAAAATATAAAAAAGAAAATGACAGAATTGTATCAGGTAGCATTGTATTAAGCTCAAAGCTTTGACTGTATTGCAAAAAATGTAAGATATAATTAGTAATAACTATTATTAATAACTTATTAAGAAAAAGATGAATAAATATTGAAATCAAAATAAATTTAGATAGAATTTCTGAAATGAAATGAATTTCTGAAATAGACAACAAACAGGTCTTCAGAGAAGAATATAAAACGATTCCAACAACCATTTCGATATATTTGAAAATCATTATTTTTTATCCTCAAAACCGCATTTTTAAAAAATACATTTTAAAATAAATAGAAATTTTGTTATTTCCATTGTTTTACATATTAACCCTCAGATAAAAAAAAGTAGACATCAATTGCCAACATTAGAAGCTTTTTCCATTTCACATTTAAAAGCCTAATAATTAATTCATTTTACAATACTAGACTAAACATGACTTGGAAATATAACTTATTTCGACCTGTGAGCCAATTATATAGTGGAATTTATTTTTTTAAAATTTTTGAATAACTTACTAATATTTAATAAAAGTCAAAAAGTTTCAAAGGTTACATCTTTTTAGTTTAGTTTTTATTAACAAATATTAATCGATTTGGAAAAATTTCCATTCTTCACTGTTTAAGGGTTATAAGTTATAACAATGCTAAGAAACTAGATCGATAGAAAACTTGAAGTTATGGAAGTCGTCAGGGGTTGGTTTAGTCGAAAGTGAAATTATATACTCGAAACTTCGTTATTGTCGTAAAAATACTTAATTTGTTCTCCGGATATTAGAAACGAAAATTAATATCCGATTAAATGCATAAATATTTAATACATAACTGTATTCATCGAAACATTTATAACCAAAAAGTTGAGTCAATAAAATGTCTTTTTTCAATCAAAAATATTTCATAGAATTACATCATTTACCCAAAGAGTAAATAATCAGGGGTGACGAAGCTCAGTCGCCATAGAGGTTAATTGGCTATCTTGAACTTGTTAAAAATGAGTTTAATTGACACAACAAGTAATGTTAAATGTATGTGAGGGCCAGAAATAGCTCTGAAAAATGCACAAAATCTATATTAACTGCTGATTTAGTGGTGTAAATGTAGTGGTTATAGATTGGCTTCCAACCTTGTTTAATAATAATCTAATTCTTAGTGAATCATTTAGTAAAGTGCGGCCCCTGTTTTCCCATGCAACATTTTCAAATCTTAAAAAAGCTCCTATAGTTTATCAAACAAGTAAACAGCAAATATACAAAGATAACATTTATTGAAATATTAAAAATAATATTTGACATTTTATAAGATAAAAATTTGGCAAGGTAAAAATAAATAGTCCTTCACTTCATTAAAGTAAAAATGTTCATTTCTGCTTGCTATTTCAGTTCGCCATTTTACCCTATTCTATACACCCTAAAGATTTGCAAATATACCTAGGTTCCCAAATATTTTGTTTTAACTTAAAATTTATAAATTATCTAAAGTAAGCGAATTTCGAGTCCCAGCCATAGATTATGTTTTTAAAACATTAATTGAGTAAAGAAAATATTCTTTTGTCGTTCAAAAAAGTTGATCCTTGATGTGAAGGCTGAAACCGATTAGACTGATATATCAATCAGTGATAGATAGATGAATAAAGTTAAAAAAGTGTGAAACTTTCACATTTCGATGGCTGGAGTAAAAAATTTGTCTTTAAGCCCATTATTAATGAGTGGCTAATTAATTAAACTTTTATTAATTGAATAGTTAGGAGAACGTCATCAGAAGGCAATAAAAGTTTGATAGTGCCTACAATCAGCATAACTACTCCTCGATTCGAGAGCTGTACTGACTCTGACAGCAGTCCTTTTAAATTCGGAACAATAGACGACGAAGTATTCTACTATCCAGCAAATGATGAAAAGTCTTCTAATTATCTACAGAACAATTTTTTGAGTTGTGCTCTTTTGAGGGAAACATTTGGAAATCTTCAATCATATTTGGATCATATTAACAATCAAACAACCAGTCCTCTAGAATCACATGAAATGCGACGCCTGAAGATTTTAAAAATCAAAATCCACAAATGTCTGATATGTGAACAAACCGTATATTTTAGAGGATTTCAATGTCTTAAAGTAAGTTCACTCAAAATCATAGAATATCTTATTTTAGTGTAAAATGAATTTATTTTATTTTGATAAAATTCTCCGCAATAGCCTAGGTTATATCATATTAGCTTCCAGCAGCAACTCCCATGTTAGCTTAAATCGATAAAAGTACATTAACTTTGAGATATTCATTAGGGATTTACTTTTCTAATGGAAGGCAGAAAACCAAAAATTTTCGAAATTTGCTTATTTTAACTTATGAGGAGAGTCCGGATGAGGGTATAGCGGGAATTAAACAATTTTGATATATTCTGAATCTACTAATCGATTATAATGGACCAGTATAACTATTTTTTTGCGAATGGTTACAATTAACCCCGATATTGGCATGGCCAAAAATGCTATATAATATAAGATTTAAAAGATGCATTTTATACTTTAGCAAGATTTATATAAAGTTTAAATTCATTAAAACTATCAATGAATGAACTTGTTTATTGATATTCATGTCTAAAAAGAAGTGATTCATACAAAATAGAAAATGCATTTATTTTTCATAGAATATGCAGGATTAATTGAAAAGTAGACACAAGACCTTTTGAAAAATTAATTTCATTGAACAGTTAAAAAATCATTTTAGAATTCATTATAAATGGGAAATATTTAATGTCAACAAATAAAGAGTTTAATTGAGTTTTTGTCCAAATAGTGAACTGAATAATTGTGTTTTTGCGTCTTCAGTGTAACTCGAATTGTCGACCGGAGCCATAAAGTTGACTAACTTTGAATGGACGTCATATCTTATTTTTCGACCTTTACTGGCTTTTGTGTCAACTTTGCGTTTAATCTTGTTCCTTAATTTTTGAATTTGAGTCCATTTTCCACTTAAAAACATCGGATCACTCGAATTGTTGCCTGTCTTCGATTCAATCAGTTCTCTGAGCAACTGATGGTAAAAGTCGTCGTCATCAAAGATCTCCGGATCCAAATCCTTATTAAGTTTTTCATCAGTCGATTCATTAGTTTCTAGAGTCTTGTCATTAATATCAGTCTTTCCAATAATATTATATAAAGACCTTTTGGTTTGAGTTCTAGCGATCAGTCTTTCCATGTCTGAGAGGATTCGATTGATTTGTTGAGTGGAAGACTGTTCCAAACCACTTAATCTTTGTTTGAAAGCAGTGTTTGTGAAACGGGTTTTATCGTACCATTTGTCGATTATATCATTTCTAAATGAAATCAAATTCGAGTGTCTTTTCGACAACACTTCTGAATAATGACTACAATCGGAGAGCTTTCGTTTCAACGAATCATTCATTGAATGGGTTTCGTCGTCACTCATAGAGCTCTCGTTAAGACTTTCTCTTTCTATCGATTGGGAAAAAACCAATTGATTTTGAGAGTCCAGAGTTCTGTCGACTTCAAGCAAAAGATCGAGTAATCGCTTCATTGCTTTCAATGATTCTTTAAGACAAGGATTCAATTGGTTGTCATCTGATTCCTTGAGAAGAGCTAAACAATCAAATTGTGGGAATTTGTTGCAATCGATTAGTAGTTTCTGTACTTTTATTCGGAATTCGAGTAAATTATCCCAAATTAATAATTGATTTTTCAGAGCTTTTCCTTTAGATATTTGGTCCGAAACATCGATATTTGAGAACTGATTGATATACTCTTCATTGGAATCATTTGTTTGTTCCACTTCGTCATCAATACTGTTATGACTTGAATGAGAGTCAGTGTCGAATTGGTCGACAGAAGCGGTCGGGGCTCTCATGTTATCGCTATAGAACTCAAGCCCTTCTTCACTCTCTTCATCTTCTTCTTCATCTTCATCTTCATCTTCTTCTTCATCTTCTTCGAGTTGATCGCTATTTTCAGGCTCTGAATTCGAATCATCGCTATTTTTAAGAGATTTTCGGCTGATCTTTATTCCCGAATATCTGAAGAAATAATTAATGAAAGACATGATAATTGGGAATATAATCAAACCGGGTATCAAAGTGGGAAAGATTGTGACTTTTTTGTCGCCTCAAAAGACTAATTTCTTCAATGCCTTCATTTTGATCGGTCCTCTCAGACATCAATACTTTAGCCGAAGTTTCCACATCAATATCGTCTTCTGGATCTATCAAAGTGGGCGATGGATCGATCAAATCAGACAATTGTTGAGATAATGAAGTCATAATTGCAATCAAATGTCTAATTAATTATTAAATTGATGAGTATTTTACTAATTTTGTAATACATGTGAGAAATGTTTACAAATACAGGGGTGTAAAGAGTGCTGCCATCTATTCAGTCATCAATTCAGTAATCCCTTCAGTCTGACAGACACTGAGCTCTCACATGTGTTGCCCTCTATTTAAGAGTTTAAGCAAAAGTCACATATTGTTTGCAGTAAACAACTATTTGCTGTTTGAGGTAGGTCTTTTTAAATACCATTTCTAGATCATTTTTCGGTCATTTTCAAATGTTCATACTTCAATTTAAAATATGAGTTTAGTTTTCTTATTGGAAAGTGAGCGCTGCTGAGTGACCACTACTGCACTACTGCCTTAAATGCTTTAAACTTTGCTATACCTTTTAAATCTTGTAAATTTCATTTCATTAAATGGATGTAATTTAGCCAGTGTGTTTTGTCATGATCTTAAACCACATCTAATACAAACAATTTAGAACAGTTTGCCTGATAATAAAGTCTAAAATCATTATATTCCCGATTTTAAAACTTGAAGGCTTGTAAAATGAGGGCATTTTTAAATTAAAAGTCGTTTAAAATATCCTAATTTATTGTAATTGACTCAATTCTCTAATAAACTTGACATTTCTTATTCAAAATCTCTATGAGACTCGTTCATCAATCAATAAATAAAAAGCCAAGGCTCCCAATGCAAATAGCTATTGTACCCAGTTGCTTATAGTTTTATCTTCAATGATCTAAACTTATCCAACAAAACTTATTACGAGATACACGACTACCAAAATAGTACAAAGTTCAAAATTTTGAAAGTCCATAAATCGTAAACCTTACAAGATAAAATGTTAAATTCAGATGTGTTCAAGGGGAATTTCCTGAACTATCTCCCTAGGTCCGAGATTTGGTGATTTATTTCTACTAGGTTTGAAAATATTTGTCCCATAAAAAAGTAGAAAAACTGACCCCCCTCAAAAATCATTTTTAGTAATGGCTGCCAAAATTTTGCAATTTTTTCTTTAATTTAAATAATTTAGACTAAGAACTTGATGAATTGCCTTAATTGTGGTTTAATTAAGCTAATTAACGCTTTAAAGTACCGGAAATAAGCGTATTTAAAACAAAATGGCGGGGTTTCAGGCAGCCATTTGAAATATATAACCCCTATATCCCCCTAGAAAATGGTTGGTCTGAGCCAAAATAATCCCCCTCCCCTCCGCTATATCCCTCTAGGGTCACCTTGCACATCCCTGGTTGAATTCTAAAATTACTACACTAAACTCTACTCAAGTCATTTTTTCACTAAAAATCTATTTTTTCAAAATCTAAAATGGTGCCTTCTTTACTTTCCTGATATTTTGTTTATCATCATGCCCTTTATCATTTGATTTAAATTTTAAAATTTCCAGCAAGATCATATTTTTCGAGTTTTTAAAATTTTTTCTCATTTTTATGATAATTAGATTTTTTAAAATATATGTAATATATCCTGAGTAGAGTTTAAAGAGTAGTACAGTTTACAAATTAATTCAACATATCAATTACCGCTTACGAGTTATGACTCAATTTCAAACCTTTGGAGACTCATATGTAGAGATGTAAGGATTGAATATTCAAAGGGGCAAAATATAAATTCAATAAATTCAAAATAACGCCATGCAAATTAATAAAAATTATCTATTAAAAATTCAATAATGTGAGAAATTGTCACAGAAATCCAATGAGTTTCGACTATCCCTTAAATTTTTCAAATTTTTATAAGACAAACCATTTTATTTTATGGTTTGTAGGCCTTTCAATAGTACATTTATTTCGTTTCATGAAAATTACCCCGTTTAGAAGATTAAATTTGATTTTTTTTCTTGGACTTCGTATTTTATAATTGTATTCTTTGTTTTAATCTATTAATACATGTCCCGTTAATTCATACAATATATTCAGTAACGCGAAGCGCGCGTCTTACGATATTGTTTTTGTCGAAACTAGATCCTAATTAAAGATCAATTACTATGAAATCAAAATGATGTCCATCATTAAGTAAAATGTGATT
>JAQIWP010001770.1:0-13384 GCA_034695525.1 Euzetes globulus
TTATCGGTAGAACCGAAACATCGGAAGAACCGATTTGATTGAGATGTGCAAATGCAGGATAAGTTTTGCTTTTAATTTAAATTGTTCAACACATCTACCAAGTTTCAATTCAATATAACTTATAATGCTATTTTGTAAGTTTAAAGGCTAAATTTCTTCAAATCAAGAACAAAATAGCGAAATTAGTCAGCTATATTCTATTCTAGTTTGCACATTTTAATGGGCTTGACGAAGATTTTGATCGGGCTTAAAAAAACTAAAATTCTAAACAAAGTGTCATTTAAGAGAGAATTTCCTAAATTCAATAATTGAATGAAAATAACTTTTTTTAATTGAAATTTATTTGTATGAAATTTTTATTCAATGAATTTCTATAAATTATAATACAATACAATATAATAATTACATAAAATAAGTTTTTATAAAATGAAATGTAAAAGTAGTTTATTAAATAGTTTAAAAGGGCCTCTTTATATGGACTTAGATACGGGGATGTACAGGAATTTTCTGAAATATCTCCTCTACATCCGAGATTTGGTGATTTATCCCTCCTTAGGTTTGAAAAAATTGTCCCTTAAAAACATGGGAATGCTCAAAAATGACATTCCCTCAAAAATTGTCATTTTTAGTAATTACAGCCAAAAAAAGTCCACCATTTTGACTGTTTTTAAGGAATTTAGACTTAAACTTGATAAATTACCTTAATTGTGGCTTAATTGAGCTTGTGCTAAAATTCTTGTGCTTGAGTTTATGCTTAAAATTAACCTATTTAGAAACAAAATGGTGAAAATTGGCAGTACACCATTTTTGAGAAATTGTCCTATACCCCCTTCTAGGTTTTAGCCTAAAAAAATTAGTCACTATTCCCCTAGAGTTAAGGACCTTGCGCTTCCCTGGCTTAGAATGAGGGAATTTCGAGGTAAAGGAGGAAAAAATATGACTGTACAGATTGCTCCTATATAATTAAATCTCATTTTAATATAAGTGAAATTCACCACAATAAATTGAGCAGCACCGATCATGCCTTTATACCGAGGTCCAATTGTATTTCATTGATTTGGAGTGCATACGAAATTATAGTGTTCTTTGGCACAGCTCTGACACTCAACTTCGCAGCAAAATTTGAATTTGCAGTTACAGCTGCTTATAATTCTTCGGCGCTCTCTTTTCACTTTGTGTCCGCATTGAGTGCATAGTTTACGACAACTTCGCTTCTCCTCTTTAGTCACATCTTTGGATCGTCTTTGAGAACAATATCGCCCTAAAGTACCATTAGATCCAAGAGTAGTGTTTGCAATACAATAGTTGGGGGAATCTTCGGAATAAGTCAGTTGGTTCTTCGACAGGGAAGACATGGATTTTTTGAGGACATCATTTTGTCGAACAGGACTGTTGTAATTGTTATCAATTTTGACGGCCTTCCTATAAGCGCGCTTCAAGTAGTTGCCCACTTCTTGGAACTCATTGATTCTCATCCAACAGGTCTGAAGACTACAAGAACCACTCACTCCATGACATTTACATGACTTAATCATTGTTTCTTTGACTGCCTGTCAAATTGATTCAATTCTTAAGTTTGGCACAAATTCTCGAGATTTCAGTTAAAAATAATGAAAGGAATTCATTGAAAACATAATTATGTAAACAGTTTCGAGAGATTCACTAATAAGTGATTTGAAAACAGTTTCACTCAATTACTTACTTGTCTTCCGACCTCATGATTATGTAATCTAACGACAGCTTTGACGTCGTGACCCATTTCTCTTTCGTCCAAATAAGTGACGGCTATTCTCGAACCCAGTTCTGTATTATCACTACAACCGCCCCAAAGAAATCCAGTTTTGGCTGAATCTTCGCGTTTATTCTTTTGGGCCATACATTTGCAGTCTTCTAATTGTCCTAAACTACAGTTTCGGGTCACTGTGAAGACAATACCAGCGCTTATGATCGCCTGAACGAAAGCTATCTCCCGATTAGCTTACATTCAAATAGAATAATCAGTATTTAATTGAAAGTTAATTAATTTGCATTGGCACCTGGTAGATTGTTCTGAAAAACATCAGCAAATATTGTTTCTGGACACGACCAACGCTCAAATGAAAATTGCCTTGAACATTCATCTGAATAATTTAAGAAAAATGAGCTATTTTTCACATAAAAAGTCTCTTACTTAGTCCTCTTTGAGCTCCGATAGCGACGGTGTCGGCGTGGGTTAGGGTCGCCTAAAATATCATTTTAATTAAAGGGGACAAAAGCTAGGTTATCGAGACTGACCTGACTTCCAGCCAGCAGTAGATTTCCGATAGACCTGCAATATTTCGGATAAATATTGGTATTTCAAATGAAATAAATTGATTAAAGAATACACTGACATACCATCCATCAACTTTTGTTAAAAATGCATAAAATGCGATAAAACACTCGATTTTATTCATATCAAAGCGACACAAAAGTTTAATATCAGGCAAAATGTTGTCAATAATAAAACATTTGAGGAGAGGACTCAATTTGCAAACTCTTTGGCTGTCATCCACTCGAATACACAATTCTTGGCAAATGAGCCGAACAACAGTTGGAAGCGCTCACAACACACGGGTAGTCGTGATTGGAAACACTTTTGCTGTGATTGTCTACTTGTTCTCATAGAGAGATCCAAAGGATTAGTTGTCTTTTGTGCACAATTCATCCCAAAGGGTTCAGAGCTGAGTCTAAGGAGTGGTCCAATTGTTTATGGGGTCCTCTCTTTGATAGACAAAGTTATAGTCTTTCATCGATACGGTTCTCTCATCTGCTTTCTGTTCATTTAATTAATTACATTTTGTGTCCATTTGTTCACATATTTTATTAATTGACTTATTTTGGACTCTAATATAGACAGCGACTGACTTATCATTAATTGATTCCGTATCGAAAAAACTATTTTTGGATTTAGTGGTCATTTTAGGGAATTCTTTTGTTCAGTTTGGAAATGAGCCGAAAACTATTAGAGTATTTAATCCCTTTGCGATCGCTTTAATACTTTAAGTCTTTGGTAGTGACTGTAAGTAACGATTCTTTCCTCAAATATTTTGTTCATTCATCAAAAGCTGATGATTTCACTCAAATCTATTATTTTCTGAGATAAGAATTCTATTATTGTTATACTAAATCACATGTTTTCAATTTAATCAAGCAAATCCCAAGATTTTAAGTCAGGCTCTTGTCATCGGTTCAGGGTATTTTATTTGAATTTTTCAAACAATTGACTATTTGTTTGAAGTATTAGGAAAAACTTGTCTGAAAACTTGGGACAGACTTTTAGAACAAATACATTAATTAATAATGAATTTCACGGAAATGTCAAAAAAATTTAAAAATAATTTTATTGAAAACAACAATAAATTTGATAATAAATTAATACATTTGAATAGTTGTTAAATCAATGGTAAGATTCGGTCCTCGCAGAAAAAGGAATTTTTTATCGCTTTTACCAACAATTTTATCAATTTTTAAACTCTTATTTTAAAAATAATGAATTTTATGGAAAACTTTGAGTTAAATATTTGAAATACATATTAAACACGAATATTATTTCCAAAATTTTAAATTAAATAAATATTTAGGAATTCAATAATTAAGTGATAAGAAGAGAAACGAACAGTCATTCAGTTGTGTGGTCCGTACGGACCCTTCTCTTTGATGTCTCCCGTTCTGAGCTTTCGCTGACGAATAACAGTGGGAGAAACGGTTTTCCTGTCGTACACCCAACCAATGGATGCGCACAAGTCTATGAAACAAGTGGTCAGATTAAACTTAGGACCGAACTCAGAGGTTGCGTAATCCCAGGGGAAAGTGTGGTGATAGTTATGGAAGCCTTAAAATCAAATCATTGGCTTTTAGTCAAAATGTTGTTTATTTCATCAGTCATTGCATACCTTCACCGATAGCTCCGATTATTGTTATCCGGTTTTCTGCGGGACTGATGTGCTTATCGTAACTGTTATTCAGTAGAAAAATCATTAATAAAAGAAAGTCCAACAAAGACTCAAAGAGCAGACTCACGGTTTGCGGCCCCAAAAGTGTGCTGCAGAGTTGACCAACCAGGTCATGTTAAGGGTCCAACAGTATCGGAACAGAGAACATATGAAATATGCGTTCCAATAGCTCTCATTCCATAACAGACTCGGAATAATTGTCGGAAAAGCGAAACAAATTACGAAAACGAGCGCCAAATAAAACCTAAACAAAGTTTAACTTTTAAAAAATGTTTTATAAAATTAATTGAAAGTATAATTACTTCTTCTGGAACCTAACGATCGGATCCTGCAATAAGTCTTCACAACTGACAAGTTTTCCCTTTTCTATGACATCCGGATGTTTGCGACACAAAAGCCATCCGCAGTGCGCGAAAAAGAAGCCTCGGGTGGCGTTGTGGGGGTCGGCATCCGTTTCAGAGTATTTGTGGTGAACTCTATGGTCACGACTCCACTCATATATGGAGTTCTATAATACATTAAATAATTTGTTTAAACAAATATTTTGAATGACTGGTTTTAGACTAGAGGTAGCCATGGGGGGGGGGGTATAGTATGTATGCCCCCCCTGAGGTCGAGAATTTGCCAAAATATCCGAGGTTTGTGAAAAATTGTAAGGGAAAAACGCAGAGAAAAGGACCCCCCATCAAAAACTGTCACCGTCTAAAGCGCGGCCATTTTCCCCCAAATTTCCGCAATTTTGTCGGCCATTTTCGGTAATTTACCGATTAAACTGAATTAAAGGCAATTTAAGCTAAACTAAGATTAATTTAACTGAATCTACGCAATAAGGAACAAAATGACGGCTTCCGGCCGCCATCTTGGAAAAACCCTCCCCTTAGGTTTGAGAAAATCCGCCATTTTACCCTTCCCTAATACCTCTCCATTAAGTCTCGGCTACTCCTGTTGTAGACATACCTGAAATGCCAGAGTATTGAAAATGCAAAGTATAACTCTGAGCGGCCACTTAGCTCTGTATGACCGGTGAGACCAGAGTCTGTGCGCTCCGGCAGTGATTCCCAAACCCGATATCACATATAGGAATATCGCTAAACAAATGCAACAAATTATGATATTTTTGTTTCAAATCATATGTTTAGCAAAAAACTAACCGAAACTTATTGTCTGCCATTTGGCGCTCCAGAAGCATAAGTAGAGTCCATAGAGGGCCGACAGATGCAAACCCACCATAATTACGACATTACGCCAAACGATTTCTAGTTTATATTCGGGTCGAGCTTTGATTCCTTCAGTAATGTCTGTGATTTCTGGTTCGACCGGAGACTGGATATTGGGTGCCATCCTTTTACCCGACTTTCACACAGATCTATAGATCAATACAAATACAAATCTATTAACTCTTTAAGCAAATTGAGTCAAAATTCCATTCAATAAAAGTTCCCAAATATTCTTCTGAATAGAATTTAAAAGAATGGTTTAAAATAAATAGAAACGGTTTGAGGAAATTTTGTTAACTATTTCTTGTAATACATCAAAATGTCTTAAATGTTGAAGCTTTGAAATTAATTAAATTAGTCTGATGCGTTTACTAAATAGTATAGAGGTGCAAAATAAAAATTGAAACAGGTAGAATAGGTAGAAGTAGTCCAGATCTTTTTTGTCATCTTAGATGAAACCAAAGGAAAATTTAATGACAAACGAAAGCTTTTAATTTAATCAGAATTTTATCGAAAAATCCGATGAAAATCAGTTTTGAGCGACAAATCAAAACCGGATTTGAAATGATTTCAATCCAATAGTTGTTCTCATTTACAGGTTTTATGCAAACATTAAATTGATATAAAAAGTGAAATTTGATTACAATTACAATTAAAATAAAATATAAAATATAGATGTAATTCATTTAACTTTATTTTTCTAAATTCATGTAAACAAAATTTAAATGTTTGCCGAAAATAATGAAATTTATTCAATCAAATCCCTATTCAATTGGTATTTCAATATTCATATGATTTACAGAATATTCAAAGAACCGTTGATTTTATGAGAAAAAAAAACGGAAAAATCAAATCAAAAGTCATTTTTTTAGAAAATGGATTCAAATATGAATTTGAGATTCTTTGACACAAATTCTATTTTTTTAAACAATTTCTAATTTGAGGGCAAAACAAATGATCGATAATTACCTGATCTGAGCGTCAATTGAATTGAAGATCAAATGAAAAATCAATTAGTAATAGAAAAATTGAAGGATCGGTGGAGTCGATAGTCGCTGACAATTGGCTTACAATTTAATAAATTTGGTATTAAATGCAATTCAGTAAAACTTAAACTGTATTCAAAACATATATTTAATCACTTATTTAATTGTTATTTGAACGACAGTTAACTCGAATTGGATTAACGAATGAGTTCTGCGAACAGTTATATAAGGATTGAATACCGAAAGTCAGTTAAGCTGTGCTCACATACGAGACGATTAGAGCAGACGCTATCAAACGCTATCAGAGCTATCATAACATTGAAGGCTTGACTGTCTGTCAGCAAACAGAATACATGACTCTATGACATGTCAGCACTGAATCAGATTCCGCTCATATATCCCGTTACCATAAATGCATATAAAAGTCAACCACAAAACTTGACTCAATTATAAGCCAACGAAAGCCTCCTTTTCTTAAAGCGAGTAATGAGTGAGTTATGAAATAACGTTGTTTGTATAGAGAGTTGAGCAATGGGGTGATTCTATCATGTGATCCGTCACGATAGCAATGAGTGCATAGCTTCTAATCAACCTTAACATTGAAAATGTCTTAAACCAGAACAGCCTTAACTTTCTATCCATTCTTTTTCGGCCTTTCCCATCATTGCAAGTACACTGAGTCATCTCCACAATGTTTACAATAAATATCCAGATATATCTTCAAATCATTTTTAGAAAGTGAACCCGGATTAGGAGTACAACCTTTCACGCCATGCAATCATGAAATTTGATTTCATTTAATCAATGAATAGGTTTGAAAACATGTGAATACGTGTGATCTCTAACTATTTATTACAGTATTACTGTTGGTATCCTTAACCTTCTTTTATGGATTACTCAATTGACTATCTCTCCTATATATATATATATATATATATAATTCTATTAATTATTCTTAGCCAACAATAATTGGGCAAACCATCACATTTTTTTTATCTTTTTGTTCAATTAATCAAAACCTGAGTAAATAGATTTTAATTACCAAACACTTAATTACATGTCTAAGTAAAAGACAATAAGAGTATTTGTTCAGACAATTAAAGCAATTTTTTATTTTTTAAACATTTCAATAGATTTTGCAACTTTCCAAAAGTCAAAGTCCATGTTATTGGGTTTAATACAAAGTGCTGACAGACACCACTCCTAAGTCCAAAGTAAAGATCTGTTGACAAAATTGGAAACCAATCAAAGAAAGAGCACTGATTTTGAGTGCACAAGAGTACAGATAACTTGGCTTTTCAGTCCTCAAATAACAGGTTAATAGTTTCTTTTGGAAGAATTACAAACATTTCACTCTAAAAATAACATATTTCTAAATAAAAAACTTAGAAATTTTGAAAAATTATCAATTGCCTAGGGCTTTTTTTGGTATAAATGCAGCACCAAACCTCAATTTATGGAAGGTTGAACTTATTGAGCAACTCTACAAAGAGTGTACCTCACTCATCCTTGCAAGAACTTGTCAATTATCCCGAGGCAATGTGAAATATAATTTCCCAAAATACAAATACCCAGAATACCACAAATGATAATTTCATTTTTGGGCTTCAAAATATCAAAACCAGTGATAAAAGGTTTAAAAATCTCAAAACTTGAATCTATGAATAATTTGAAGATATTTTATGAGCAGAGGTTTCCCCGTAAACTGAAAATACCCCTCCCCCTCCCCTCCCCCGCGGCTTCTGCGAACGAAGTGAGTAAACAATTTTTTGGGTAAATTTTAGGATTTTTGTTGCTTATGTCGGCCAAAAATCATACATTTTTACAAATGGCTACTAAAAAGACGATTGTTTTTTATTTGAAGGAATTTAGCCTTCAAACTTGCAGAATAACCTTATTATAGCATAATAAGGCTAATTTAGGCTAAAAACACCAGAAATAAGCCTATTTTAGAAGAAAATAACCGGCGCTATTTCCGTCCCCCATTTTATTACTCTCCACCATCACTTTTGACAAAATGAGGAGATCAAGTCATTTACCACAAACAGCAAATTTGTTTCTGTTTGTAATTTGAGATTTGATACTTGCCATTTGATATTTAAGCCAATTGTCCTGTAAAGTTTCTTAAGCTTTTGCATTCAATAATTAAACTTATTGTTTAATAAAATGTTTGCAGAACTTTCAGGAAAATGAATGGAGAAGGCAACATTTTGAAAACAATATTTGATATTTCTATTTTCTCATTAAATAATATTATTTTTCTTCGAAATACTCGTAAATTCAAGGATTAAGAAATTTCAAAGAATCGAGTTAACGTGAATTTAAAAAATTCTTAGAAATCTTTAAGTGAACTTGCAACTTTTAGGTTTGATAAAACTTTATGAAATTCCCAATCAAACTATGGATCCAAAATTGATTACTGCGTTTCTCAATTAAAACATGACGACTTCCTTCAATTTCTAAAATTCAATTGGAATTTCAAGAAAGTATATTATATTTTTAGCACTCGTTAATATTTCTTATTGCTAGTTCAAAAAATCAAGTTTGTATTGATAGCCAATAGATGGCACAAGTTTCTCGGTGGGATTACTTTCCAAATGAAATGAAGTAAATTGAGAATCTTGGAGTTTGTTCACCCTGATAAGTTGTGAACACATTTGCTAGCCATAAATGATAAATAGTTTGCAAAATAATCCAATTTTGAAAAATTATTTAATAATTAATATAAAAAATGATTGATATATAAAATCAATAAAAAATGAATATAATTGGAGTCTATTTGTATGTGTTTGAGGCGACCCTTCGTTTCCTTTCATCAATAAATTTTTGGGACAATTTCTTGCGATCGTAAGCCTGTCCGATGAAAGCCATAACATCGATGAAAAATGTGGTCACATTGAGTTTCCATCCCATTTCACTCGTCGAATAGTCGAATGGAAACTCGTGGTGATAGTTGTGAAAACCTAAATAGAAGCAAGGTTCAAAGTTAACTCGCTTTCCGTTTATCATTTTAATGGGTTTATAACGGATGCATACCCTCTCCAAAAGCACCGAATGAGACGAAAGGATTTTCCCGGGGCTCTATTTTCGGATTATATCTATAATTGAAAAGAAGATACAAATTTATGAATTGGTGTCATTATTAAAAGTCTTGGTACTATTCTTACGGTTTGTCTCCAAACATATGAGCGGCGGAGTTGACAAACCAAGTGCTGCAAAACAATAAATCATTTCAATTAATTTATATCTGAGTCATTCAAACTGAAAAAAAGCTCAGTACCAGTGCAAAGAAGTGCAATATCTCCAGAGCACACCCACGAAGAAGGAGTTGAAGTAGGTCTCGGACCAGAAGTAGACCGGAATCATTGTGGGTAATACGAAACAGAAGGCCAAATAGAATAACGGATAATATCTGTTTGAAGTCAGTTTCAGAATTAATTAAAGTACAAATTATTTTCATCCTTTAATACCTTCTCTGGATTCGGACGACCGGATCATTGAGAAGATCAGAACAATCCAGTTGCTTGCCCTTGATGAGAACATCCGGGTGCTTTTTGGTCAAAAGCCAACCAACGTGTGCGAAGAAAAAGCCACGTCTAGAGTTGTGAGGGTCGGCATCTGTTTCACTGTATTTGTGGTGAACTCTATGATCGCGACACCATTCGAACAGATCGTTCTTTAGTGCAGACAAAATATCTCTTAATTAAAGGTCAGATTAGACTAAACTTATGTATACCTGTCCAGCAATCGAGTGGCAAATGCATAGGAATATACGCAACGGAAGTCTTGCTTTGTATGAGCGATGAGACCACAATCTGTGCGCTCCTGCCGTCACTCCCAGACCTAAGAAAGTTTATTCAGTAAATGATTTGTGTTTTGTTTGTAGGACTCAATCTCTAACCTCCGGCCAATCCATACCAATAACCTAAATATCGAGAGATTTCAAAGTTTAGTGAAAACAATTCCATATCAAGTTTAGGATATTTCAGTACAGATCACTGATAAATACATTATTCAAACAGAATTTTGACTTTCTTTCACAAACTCAACACTAATCTAAAACCAACAATCGTTTGATGCAAAAATTAAGTCTTCACTTTTCACTAAAAATAGTCTTTATATCTTGAATAAATCACTCAATCTTCCTGGTTTCAATCTCAGATAATCTTATATGTTTTCACACTATTTTTATGCTATTATATGTAACTTTTTAGAGTGAAAACTGTGATAATTATAATTACAAAAAAAAAATACTAAAATAATTATGACCTAAGTTTAAAAATGAAGATTAGTTTAAAAATAGTCTCGATTTGGAATAAGAGACGATTTCTATTCAAATTAAATACTTTTCCTTAAAAATGGGTTTTCGTTCAAAAGCATAAAATACTTCTCAAATTCGTACAGAATTCATTCATGAGCAAGATCTTTCTATTCTATTTTTGGGGTCACCAAAGGTCATTTTTTGACTCAAAATGATATCAGAATTACTTAAATTTGTTTGAACTTCATAATCAAGGAAGGGTTTTAATTGATTTAGTTGTCTAGATCAAAATATATATTCTAAGCCCGGTTGAATATGTGTTATTTCCACACAAAAAAAACTGTAAAACTTGAGACTACAAGAATTCAACGAAAAAATGACTGACAATGAGTTTATGTTTGTTTAAAAAATAGTTTTTGGTCATAGGCTATGACTCATAGCATAAAAGTCTGATCTTACCGAATATCCAGGTATACCAGCATTTGTTTACAAGACACACATAATAGCTGTACAAATAAATGAGATGTAGTGCGAAGAAGAGGCACACATTTCTCCAGACAATAGTAGTTCCGTTGGTATTGTAAATGTAACGAACATTTTGTTTGGAATAAGTTTTGATGACAAACGAACCACTTTTGTCGTTGTCTTTAATTTTTGTCACTTCGTTGAAATTAATTCTCTCCTTCGATGGAATGATCACATTGTTGTTGATATCATCAGTGTCTGACTCGAAGCACGAAGATATTTGAGGGGACAGCGGAGGCATTGTTCAGTATAAGAATTCACTCAAGAATTTTACCAAAAAAAAAACAAAATTACATAACTTTGGAAGAAATTTGAAATAAATAAGTGTTGAATGAGCGCTGAAATATAAATAAGTGAACTGAATATAGCGCGAGAGTATCACCAGAAATATATTCAAAACAAGAGTTCAATACCCAAAAAGTTTGAAAACTTTTTGAAAACTTATTTTTGAGACGAAATAATAATTATTTAAATGATTTGCAAAATAGTATCGATGGCTCCGACAAAACTACAACTCAAGAAGTTGGGGAGGATTTTCCACTTATGAATGCAAGTAATTCTCTCAATTTAGGGCAGATATTAGCCGAAACACTTCTTTAGACTTTTTCCAAATAAAATAAAAGTTGGTCTAATGTTTGTCCTAATTTGAAATAGGATACATTTTTGCAGATCTCACTCAATCGATATACACAGTCTAAAGAGTATTGTATCTAATATTTAAGGCTTTAAAGTGAATATAGGCTTTTGATAACGACTTTTAAAAGCACTCAATTAATAAGTGAATTCGTGCCAAACATTTCTAATGAAATGATTCAAATTAGGCCTACAATAAACCAATTGCTGATTAATAGACAAAATAGCAGTTATTTGACTTTTCAAGAATAGTGTTCAGAAAAGAATTTAATTCAGTTTTAATTATTCGTTAAAAGTAAGCTTTTGTATACATAACGACCCGTTTCGCAACAATTCCCATAAGGAAATCAAATAAAGAAATATAAAGTGTCGAATGATTGCGAATACATAAACTGTATTAACTCTATTATACAGGGGTCGCCATAGGGGGTATAGTATGTATACCACCTGAGGTCGAGGATTTTCCTACTATTACCCTCTCCTGAGGTTTAAAAAAATTGTATTGAAAAAATGCAAAGAAACGGACACTCCCCCTCGAAGCGCGGCGACGAGTTTTCCGGAATTTCCGCCATTTTGTCGGCATTTTTGGGTAATTTTGCCGATTAAGCTGTATTTAAACTGAATTAAAGACAATTTAAGCTAAATTAAGCTTAATTTAACTGGATTTAAGCAGGGATAAGGAACAAAATGGCGCTTCCAGCGTTACTATTAAATAATAGCAGGGGTCGTTGAGGTCTGGGACCTTGACGATCCCTGCTATTATATAATACGTTAACCCTCTTATAAATGTCGAACTCATAGGATTTTCCTCATGACAATCAGTGAACCCGATTTGCTATTCAATGCTTGCATTTAATGTTTCGTTTCGCGTCATTTCACTTGTTTTGCCAAAACGACAATTAAATACTTAAGCATTTCTTCCAATATCTGCCGTTAGTATTATTTTTAAAAATTATGATAAATAACAAGAGTCTTTTAAGTTTCCTTATAAGTTATAAGATATTGCAGATTTAGCAGTACAGTAAACTTTAATTTCAAGCTAATTTTCTCTTCAAATAAGAATTATAAGTTTAATTTCTAAACATTGTGAAACAGTGAAGAGACCAACAATCAAATGATATATTCAAAACTAACTCAACTTTTCTGAATAAGTTAGCTTAAAATTATAATATAGCCCAAAATTGACTAAAATATGAGTCCCATAGAAATAATAATGAAATAATTAATAGAGAGGTAGCAAAAGCGAAAATTTAACCCGGATACAAATGATTAGTAAGCTATGACCGGTTCCACACCATTTGGCCTAATACAACTTTGCTTAATACTACTTAGTCTCACCTAATCTCACTTATTATGGGGGGCCAAATTTGGTCTAGTGATTGTTTGTATATTTAGAAAGCTGACCTGGAATAAAACTATCTAGATAACTTGGATTGAGAATATCCCGCTACCCGATGTCCAAAAAAGAAATCAAAATTTTAGAAATGAAGCTTTAATTCTGTTGGAAGAAACTTGTCTCTTTTAATCTTACTCTGATTAATATCTAAAGCTTTTGACATTCAATAAGTTTGAAACAGAGTTGGAATTCACTTTGTCGTTGCATTGTATCACATATTGACTAATTGTTAAAGATTTTGTTTACTAAACAATAACTTCCTTTTTCACTGAATGCAATGAATTGTAATCAATTGATAGAATTATATGGCATTCTATGCTGTGCTCTCAAAGTACAATCCAAGTCCATTATAGTCCACCCGGCGGGTCAGGCAGTTTAGCTGACTATATTGG
>JAQIWP010001771.1:0-13368 GCA_034695525.1 Euzetes globulus
CTCTCTCTCTCTCTCTCTCTCTCTCTCTCTCTCTCCTCGTTCTCTCTCTCTCTCCTCGTTCTCTTTCCTTCTTCTCGCTGTTTAACGAATCGGCCCATTCTTATGAATACTTATAATCAGAATATTTGAATTAATGATCAATTTTTCCTCCCTTTAATATATATATTTTGACAAGATTCATTGCTTATAAAAGAGAGAAAATTAATAAATAGTCCATCGATTAATCTCTGGGATTAAAAGTGTTTTGTTTGGCTAAAAAAATCGATTGAATTCTTGTTAATTTTAATAATATTCTATCTCCGGATTATAGATAACTTAGTTTTGAAAGAAAATATTTTCAAGGATTTCATTTGTAAAGAAAATTCCAAAAGAGTTCACAAACTAATGAATATTCGTTTGAATTTCTATTCATTAATTTTCTGAAACAGTGTTTTCTAAAAGTGGCTAAAAATAACTTTTCTATTAACGAATTTAAGTTTCTTAGCTCTTGGGACTGACCTCTAATAAGTCACACAAACACACAACTAATCATTAAAGCAGTTAATAAATATAAGTCAATATCAGTAATGATTAATCAAAACATCGATTTATAAATTATTAATTTCTGGATTTATATAATCAAAAATAATAAATCTTTGATTTTAATTTCAATAGAATTTACAATACATTTAATTGAACTATTGATCAGTCAATTGACTATTACATCAAGTGTTTTATCTCAAAAATAAAAACAAAAATCACCCTGATCAGTTTAAATACTTGTAAAAATCATTTGGCATAAATTGGAGAATTTAGAAAAGAGGTAATTAATCCCAGTTTTCTAATGATTTGATGATTTTGAAGGATGACATTTGTTTGACAACAAATAAAAGTGAGAAATCGATTGATTTAAAATCAATCAATTGTCTGAAATGTTTATAATTTGAAGACAAGTTTATTCGGTTCGGCATTATTTGGGATAAGTTCTGTTCTTCTGAACTTATAGCTCAGGTCTGGCAACTGTGCGAATGGTCTCAGATTGTTGTACTTTTCGATGACTTCAGGTGTGTCCAATTTCTGAAGGCCTACCTGGTCACTGGCCGTCGAGTCAACGCTATTCACAGAATACAGTTTGATTTTTCGCCTATAGTTCCCCGAACTGATGAATGTATGCAAAACCCGTTCCAAAGACAAAAATGGATATTCAATTACCAGGGAAAATATGTACGAAACGATGAATGTGGTGGTTAAGTGCGAAAAGAATAATTGTATCTGTGATCAGAATAACAAACCATTTTCAATATCAGACAAATTAGTTCTTTTTTGATGTCATTAAATTAATTGGGGAATATTCTTGCAATTGGATACTCACCACAAAGTAATGGCTAAATGCAAATATATTGCGAGTGCTGGCCACGAATATATACATCATTCCCGGATGTATTAACTACAAATAAAGCAAGAATCGATTCAATTGTTACTAATTCAATGCAAATGATAACTCTTTTGAACTGTCAGTTCAGTTATAACTCCTATTCTCTTGAGTTTAAATCAAACTCTCATTAGTTTTAAATTTCAGTTAAATTTCATAATTGTTTTGAATAGAAAAGTTGAAAGTTATTATTCAAACATCTATTTATAATTCTCAAGTCTAAACTTCAAAAGCATATCAAAAGCTCCAGGGTCTCTGATTCTCTTGTTTCATACAAAATTATTTAGCAATAGGAGAGATGTTAATTTTGTTGAATCAAATCCGAATATTTATTTTTCGGAGTACTACATCGTTATGTAAATCATCTATTTGCCCTGACACAATGTATAATTTATAATTTTAAAAATACCTTTTAAACCGATTAGTAGGATGCGACATTATAATCTATCAGAGGATAAAAGGATGTCTTTGTAATTCGATTATAAGGACATAGTAACAAGAAATAGTCGAGACCAAAATTCTTATAAAAACTGTCCAAATTTCCAAAACTATTTAAACATAAGAATTGAAATGTATTTTATTGATTTAAAAGACCGGTCAATGCGCTGAGCCACCTATAAGAATATGTACTTCTAGTCACTAGTGAAGGGGTGTTCTTATAATACGATTAAAAGGTCGTAGTAACTGATAGTTTATTGCCGAAAAGCCCCAAAATCGATTATAAGGTCGTGTACTTCTAATCGACGTAAAGGGTAATAAAATTCAATGCAGTGTTGATTCTAAACAAGAGAACAATAGTTGAAATATCCTTTTGACATTTCAAATGATATTTGCTCTTCAAAATCGATCTGCTACAATTTCAACTTTGATAATTGACTACTAGCTAGCAAACAGCATCTTTAAGTGAAAAAATTAGAGTTAACAAGTTTACTTACATAGGCAACATATGATAGTCTACTTAATGGAGTGAACATTGGCGCCGATAAAAATGAGTTTATTGTTCCTGGAATTGAAATTTCAAATAATCATTAAAGCAATCCATTTGGAAAAACATCAGTAAATGAGCTAAAGTTGTTATGATCTTTCCCGGGGCTAATGTCCGCTAAAAGCTTTATTAAAAAGTATTGGCAATGAGTTCTCTTAAACTATTCATTTGTGAGGCAATACATCGGAAGCCAATAGTAAATGAGTTTTTCAAAACAAATACTGACATTCATTCATTTGAAAACATTCATTGAGTTAAAAGAAATACTGACCTCCGAACCCATTGTGACAGGCTATGGCAATCCACGACATGGCCAAAGCCCAAAGAACTCTAAATGAGCTAGCGTAAATGATAGAGATCAGCATTGAAGGCGAAGTTTCGCCGCTATTCCAGTTCCAAGTACTGAATATTTCTAAGATTATTATTGAGATCGAGAAAAACCAGCCGAAAAAGATAGCCTTCTTCGGTAGTTTTATGTGCGAATATTTGTCGAGAAGATATCCGGTCAACATTCCAATCAAATAGGGGGCCGCGTGGGAGTACGGCTTCACAAACACTTGATTTCCATAAATGCGTCGGGAACTGTAACAATTATTTTTGAACAATTGCCAGGGTAATCTATATTCTGCTGCTATGTACTTACGATGGGTCGGGGTTATTAAAGAGTAGTGTTGGCGGTAACTCCTATGATATAAGGGAAATGTCATTTTTATTATCATTGATGTCACTATCGGTGAAATTCAATATTGACTTAAGAGAAAAATGATGCGAACATTGAATCGATTGCCCACACATTTCATGCAATCAAATGACTTTTACTCTGCTATTGACTTATTTGTCGATCAAATTCATTGTACATCATATTTACTGAAACCTCTATTCAATAGATATTTCTAAATATAAAAAGCAATTGAGTCTCTCTTTGGAAGAATATCCGGAATAGACCAACATCCAGGTTAAAAGTGAATATTGCAATTGAATAGGTGGTGGAAAATTTCTTAATCAATTTTAGGAATTATTTGCTCGAATGAATTTCAGTCAACTGTTTGCTGGAAAATAGGTTTCAAAAAAGAATTCAAACAATAGTTTGTAGGAAATGACACGAATTTTGACGAAACGGAATGTGATTAATATTATGACATTAAAGGTATGGTTCGTTAAGATATATGTCTCGACTAACCTGCAAATATGTGACTATGCCTGTGCTTATTATGGATGTACCAATTGTAGCAATTAATAATAATTGCGCGAAATATGCGTTTCTGCAATTAAAATGATTATAAAACATATATTTTTGCCAATAATTATGATTTGGAAAGCAATACCTGTGCAGAAATGTTAGGAATATAGGCGTAAATATGAAGAGTTGCATATCGGCTGCGATATACCATAAGTGGAGGAAACACTTAAGAATAATAGGAAACAAACCATTAATCAGATAAACAAAAATTGTGACCAAAGTTAATATTAAAGCATTTATGCCAATAATTACCATATCTTTGCCTTTAATAAAATTGCTGACATAGAGGGCATGTGTCCACCAGTTGTCCCGGCACTTGTCCACTGCTGGATATATGAGTTCCTGCCAAAGAGGACCGTTGCCGTATCGGTAGGCGAACAAAAATATTACGATCAAAAGCATTATGGCTGTAATGAAAGCCAATTAATTATAAAGCTGTTAAAGCGTTAAGTAATGAATAGATTATTGGAAACGATTTCCAGCCATTAGTTTCTCTAATGAACTGAAGACTTAATGCTTTTGATTGTCTCTCTGTTTAAATTGGAATTTCGTTAATTGCTTTTCCATTAAGTGCTAACAATTGAGGAAAAGGTGGCAAACCTGGTGTTAATCTGACATATCTATGAACATAGAATGCAATCCAATGTCTGGCTTTCCATTCAGGCAATGATCTCATTTTCTTCAGAGTTGTGTAAGTGACCAGAACTCCACTCAAGAAGAAAAAAGTTTCGATGGCCAGGGAGGCATTCAAAACTATCTGAAATAGAAACCCTTTCGGCAGATCTCTTGTAGTAATCAGACGTCCGGTAGCTCTGAAGTCGAGAGTCATGTATGTGTGTGCGATCATAATCCATATAAGACTTATCACTTTCATTCCGTTCAATGGCTTAACTGTATTCAATGGCTCTTTAGGGGACAATATATTTTTGCTATTAGTGCACAAGGAGAAAGAAAGCCAGCACTTCATAACAAAACTGGATATCAGTTTAATCTCTTCGCTTCTATTTCTTCTGACAATGTCTACGGCTGTGGCCAACACAATGAGGACGAGTAGTGTTGCAATTATGCAGAGAGGGATGATTTGCTCGTTTTCTATGTTGAATGACTGCTTGACATCACAGCTCTGAACCGTTACATTGACACGGAATCGATGTGAAACTAATAAAGGGTTCAGTGGAAAAGTAGATAAATTTATCGATCGGACATTTTTCTGTTTAGGACTGACTTCTTTGAGTAATTAAGTCGAGATCATTGAGGGTACAACTGGCCGGAAGACAGATCCCTAGCCTTAATTTAAGATAGTAAAAAAGCGGTGCGATTCGTGCGAAATGGTGCTCCTGTTGTCAAATGGCTTTTAAGTAATGATTCACTAATTAGAGCAATGATAAACCGACCTTGGCAAATCCTTTTGCGTCTGCTGCATCGTTAAACTCCTTTTCCACGCTATCCAACGGCGGCTTCGGTGGCAAATATGGTCTCACATTTATGGCACAGTATTGACCTTTAGTGCTGTCTTCGCTCTGCTCTTCTCCAATTTTAGACTCGAGACAGTCGTCATAAGAGCCCAAAGCAGTGAGTGTTCCCCCGAGAATGCCATCCGGCACTTTCCCACTCGAGTCCAAGACTAGTCGATAATAATATACACTTTAAGACAATTTGATTTCAAGTTATCTTATTCAATAGATTTATCACCACCATCAACTTTATGAGTGCTTCCAATATATATTATTGGTCAGAATATAATAGAGAATACAAGATATTTTTTTAATATAAGAATTTTTAATTTGAATGAATTTACAAGTTAAGCTCTAACATTATAAGATAGAGCATATTATTTTTTTTACTAAGATAAAGAAGTTTCTGAGTTTTACCATGGATACTATACCACATACCCTCTCATTGTTATCAAATGTTCGAAAATTAAAAATATTTTCTTGAAAATGAAGAATAAATTTAATTTAATATAATTTGAATATTAAAGTAAAAAAATGAAAAGTAAGTAGTTTAAATCTTAATTTTATCAAATGACTAATAAATTCTGCAACCAATTAGATATTATCAAACTCTAATAGTATTTAATGGATATTTGGTTTTTCCCTATAAATAACCTCAATTCATTTTTAGAAACTATTTTAATTTGCATGAAATTATAATTTAATTACTTATTTTTGATGGTTTGCAGACATAATTCATAATTAGAGACCTAAAGGGCTAATACATTGCTTAATGATTTCAAGTCCACAAACTTGAATGTAATCTAAAATTTGTTTTTATCAGAAATTCTTGGCATTCATTGAAACTGTTTATCGAACAGCCATTTGTGAGTTAATGTGTCAAATGAGTCAAATAAGTGGTCAGATTAGCCAATCAGATGAACAGCACTCGGCATTTGACACGCATTCGCTTATGTGGTTAACAGTAGATTCAGGTTTAGATTAAAAACAAGACTTGAACTGTTCTGAAGCACTTCCATTCTATCTTAACCTCTTTCTCAGATAAAGTTTTAATTTTAAAGTTCGCTTATCATATGATGTGCTCGACTTTGGGAACACATAGAAAAAACATCATTTGAACTAAAAATTAAAATAAATTGTATTATGGGTGTAACCAAGATGACTGTGCAGTCTATGTTCATTCAAAGCTTCATTTATTTATTTGAATTTGCAACAAAGAAAATTCAATAGTTACTTGCTTGCAATTTTGCTGATGGGCAAATAATGTTAACAATCTAGTACTTAAATTTGCTTGGATGAAACAATAAATAGATGAGACAAGTGAAGGTGCTCTTTTTCCTGCTCTTCTGTTCATTCATTTGCATAAAATGATAATTTTCTAGGAATTATTGAGGGATTCAATTGATGTCAAATTAGCTGACATTTAAATGGAAAATGGTGATCCATTTTTTTCTCAGAAGATACTTGATGTGACCCAAGAGGAGAACAATCGATTTAATGTTTCATTAAATTGCTTTTGTGCTGAATCTGAAGACTCCATTGAATTATGATAAAGTGCTGAATGAAATTCGAGTGCAATAATTGAAACTATCAAATAATAGTTTGAAAATCTCTTTTCTGATTTATTGCTTAAAAATTACTGCAATTTTCGTTGCATATAATGATCGCAAATATTTGTGACAAACAATCGATCGATAGAGCACTTGAAGCCTACAAAACCAGTCGAACAGACATTAAGTGCTTTCACTCAAAAGCTTTCAATACGACTATTAATACAAATGACCTAAAAGTTGTACTTTCACTGATGATATTCTGTGTTCAGTTCAGGTGCTGTATATGAATGGAATACCTGTTCTCATAGCTCTAAGTTAATGTTGCGCTCAATTCAGAGTATGAAAATGAAAGCGAAAAGAGAGAGAAATTGGAATAAAAGTGTCGGTCCAATGTCAAAGTCATTACATGATTCAATCGATTACTCTTTACATAAACAATTAAATTCGTTAAAGAAATGTCAACATAAAGAGATTTGAGTTCTATAATAACTTAGCATTGTTTGAAATTTCAACAATTAGGAAAAAACTGAGGAGCAGTCTTACTTTTAATAGCCCAGGGCTTTAGTTTCCTGAGTCCGAACAGAATGCGGACGGCATCGAATGTACAGTCAGGCGATAGAGTGACTGTCGAACTCATTTGAATCAATTGAGGCATATATTGTTCAAAGAGTTCTTCCAGTCTGACGCGAGTCCTTTGCATTAGTTCCTCGAAGTAATCCATAAATTCTGACGGATTCTGTGGCTCTTTGAAAGACACTTCTTCGCTAACTTCTGGCTCGTCATTATTTTCATCGTCTTCTGTCTCTTCGTCGTCTTCATTATCACTATTTTCTGTGGTTGAGTCTAATGTCGAATAAATAGTTGAATTGTCATCACTTTCACTGTCAATGACCGTAAGATTAGTTTCTCGAAGAAGTTTGGCTTCGATTTCAGTCGAGTTTTGTATTGTTTTTTGTAAACAAAAACAAAACCATATCATAAACACAATTAATCCGAACTTAATCTCCATTTTGACTTAATCTGATCTCTCGTTCCATAAATACAAATTAAATTGACGGCAAACGAAACTGAAAAAAGTATTTTTAAGAATTCAGATCAGGCTTACAATCGATTGAAATTCTAAACTGTAAACAGTGTTTGGAGAAACTCCTGAGACATTTTAGTGAAAGTTTTCAAAACTTAATCATAAACACGAATTGGTGAAAGATTTTTAAGCCGTTTTCACTTCTTGAAAAGTTTTTGGGGTCATGCGCTGGTAGTGTTGTTTAGTCATTGCACTGGTATTAGCTCTCGATTTCTGTGCCATTCAGACTCTGAACTGGAAGACCAATCATTTGAATCGTTGGAATATTTTATGTTTAATTTGTCGACAAAAGCCATCGAACGGCAAAACAATTCTACTTTACCTGCAATGGATGTGTTGGGAAGTGGCCTACCATTCAAAACAGTAATGCCTTTTAATAGACTGCTCAACATTTTGCCTCACAATAGATACACTCTTTTAATACCTGTTTTGTCAATGGATACAGTCAGTAGAGGGTCATATCTGTAGGTCCGAGGAAATATTTAAGGAAAACAATTCCATTGAAAACATTTGCCGCATATTTCACGACTATTTCAATCAACTCTTGCCTTTGGGGGGAATTGGGTTCACAATCAAAAGATACGAAATTTAATGACTGAATAGTTATTCAGAATTCAATTCTTTCAAATTTCTAAAGAATTGTTTACTGAATAGATTTTTCCCAAAAATTCTTAATCCTCTTTGAATTGTCTAAAAAATAATTCGTTTATTTCTTTTTGATGAAACAATTTTGATATATTTTATAACAGATTTTCGATTAAATGCAAGTTCATTACATCATTCAATTTCAATGTTAGTTCAGTTCAGGGTTTAAAGACTTAATAATTTGATAATAATTACAAAACCAATTAATTTTATTTTGATTTTTCATTTAATAGTGATATCTGAATAACAAATAATTGTTTGAAAAAGTTTTAAACTTTTGTATTTATTGTTTCGCTGAATGAAAGACATTAATTGAGAGGCAATGAGGAAAGTGAATGAAACTTGAATTGTAGGGCTGTCCAATCGTTTAATTTAACCTGCAATAAAAATGTTAAATTTTTAATAATTTGTAACAGGATAAATTGGCAATAAATTAACAATCAAATACATTTTTGATTTCAACTAAAGAAATTTGGAGAAGTGCCCTAGGGCCAATTTGTTATAACCTTGGTTTAATTATCAACCCTTTAGACATATTTTTCTCGGAGCTATTGATGGAAAGTTTGGAATCTATTGTTGTCTAAAAGCGGAAAGTTTCCAGAGTTTTAAGAGAATTAGTTGCAAGTTTGATGAACAGTGCGGTTAAAATAGTTTTCCACTCTATTCTGGTTTTCATTTGAAAAAGTCTTGAATTGACAAAATTAATTATAGCTCGCAATCAGACCATTCGATCGATACATTTATTCATAAATGCATTGAAATATACTCACAAAAAGTTACTTCCGTTTCTAATGGATTTGTTGCAACAAATAAATTGCTTCAAATCTAATAAAAATGGAAGAAAGTGCTCCCATAGACACAGCTTTCCTCAAATATAGTCATCCAATTCGCAAAAAGATTGTTAAAATCAGAAGTGAAAGCAAAGAAAGAAAAGAAAATTCAATAAAAGATTCGACGACTGAGTCCTTACAAAATGTTTTGGATTCAATGTTTGATATAAAGTAACTCCGAATGACTTTTTTTGTTGGAAATAATTCTTAGCTTTAATATTAAACCTCAACAGAACCCAAGAATCGGGTGATTATGTCTATGAATCGCATGTGTCCACGGATCCGGCCACACGACTACAGGTCTTATCGCTTAAGGAACGTCTGGACAGTGCTTTGAGAACACATAAGGCACGCGAAACTGGAATCTGTCCAATAAGACGACAGCTATACGACCAATGCTTTGGTCAGATATCTGTCTTAAGATTGATTGCAAAATCAATAAATGGTTCTACTTTTCAGATGAGCTCATAAGACAAGTGACGGTTGAATGTGTTGATCGGGGATTACTTCTGTATAGCATTCGTAATGAAATCAAAATGACTTTTATGTCATTAGAATATATGAGAGAAAGCGCTGTCGCTTTCGGACTCAGAGCCGCTCTCAGACACAACGCTAACACTAATGACAGCCAACAGAACGTAAGTGACAAATATTCTCCCGGATTGAAAAATAATTTTTTATTTCATTATATTCACTGAAAGGCTATCAAATTGAAAGCTGAAAACGAAGAGCTGACCATCAAATTGGATAAACTCAACAGAGAGTTAATTGATTTAAGAGAAGACAGAAACAGAATAATTGATGACTTGAAGGAGTTCTATGAAAGCGAATTACAGAAATTGAATTCAGTTATTAGTGCCCAAAGAGTTCGTATAATTCAATAAACAAAACAATTTCTTTATAATTCATTTTTTTGGTTAGAATTAAGGCATAAGTTTAGAGGAAAATTGTTTTCAAAACATTTTTTCGCAAAGTTTGAAAGTTAATGAAAAAATACATTTAAATCTTTTAACGTTATCTTTACTTACGATTTAGACTTTAATCGACTCATTGAAGAGGAAACCGATTTTTGTTTGATTGCATCGATTGCCCCGATATTTAAAATGTCATTTGGTTTTCAGGTCTTTTTGCAATTATTTATATTATTATTCAAAGTTTCAATTATTAAGGCATAACATAATGAAGTTAATTATTTTCACGATTGGCAACCAATTAGTCATTCATTTTGTTATTAAATTTGACATAATTTTCAATAATTCAATCATTTGAATACAGTTTGCATTGAATAAAGTCTCGAAAAACTTGAATTCTAGATAAATAAAGTGTTAAAACAAAGCATTAGATTAATTACTAAAACATATTTTGTTTGAATAAATTATACCTGAAATAAGAAATGGAACACAAATGATCTCGACTAAAGTTTGACTCTTTTTAAGGATTAATTGATCGCAAATATCAATGAATGTTCGCTCAATTTCTTGATTCAACTTTCTATTGTCTGAAACTTTGGTGTGAAAAAGACATATCAATCCATGTCTGTTCTGTTCATCATTTGCCAGATATGGCACAAAGGAAAAGAATCCGAATAATTTTGATATAATATAGAGAACTGCACTCATCAGACGAGTCAATGAAAAGCCTATTTGAATAACTAGCAAATCGTTGTCCCGAATCAATCGATTTATTTGACAAAACTGAGTAATCAATTCAATCAAAACATCTTTTTCGGTGATTAATTCAAATTTGAATTCACGAAAAGCATTGATTACATAAATGTTCGGACTTTCAGACAGTTTCGAAACATTAGTCAAATCAAAAACTATCTCAAGTTTTGTATCATTTGCTAATTGTTTGACAAAATAATCGCAATTTTTCTCGCAATCAATTATAATATTTTTGAAACCTTTTTCGCATTTAGTAATCAATTGCTGGATAATTGTTTTTGTTTCAGCACTCAATGAAACCATATTTTTGCCAATATTTATGAACTTTTCCTTATGTTTAAGGCATTGATTATAGGAAATAATTAGAGATAAATCACAAAACTTTGAATTTCGTATTTCATTGTAAGCCAATCCATAAATAAATTTGATTTCGAAAAGTTTTGAATCAGAAGTTTGTTTCCAATGTTTGAATTCAATTAATTGGTTCTTAATATTTAAGTTTTCATTCATTTGATTCAATAGTTTGTTGAGTTTCTCAAACCACAAATCGCTGAAAAAGTCATTTCTTTGTCTATCGCTATAACACTTATTATTTGAGAGCAAAGGATTAAATTTCTTGAATCGCAAACAATTGTTAAGACATTGGTCACAATCAATGACCAATTCTTCAAAAGGAGATATACTAAAGATATTCAAGTTTTTAATCAAGTTTTTTGCAAATTTTTCATTACTTTTAATAATTTGATGCCTTTTCTGTTCATTAATCGATTGAAATAATTCTAAATTGGTTTTAATTACAGAAATTTGTTTTTCAATGAAGTATTTAAGACATTCCTCGACTCTATTCAAGAAATAATCAGGAATTGATTGTCGACTAAATAAAGCTTTTGAGTCATTATTTGTGGAAACCATTGAAATAATTGAATTCAATTCATTACTCGATTCAAATCCAATGCAAATCAAATATATTTCAGAATTTCCTGATTTACTGGCATTAGGTTTGAAGACATGGATCTGTTTAAAGGCACAGCACAACAGATACAGAAGACATACGGATCTGCACTCAAACATAGTAAAGCACTTAATGATAAGACATCCGCCGTTTGCTAACACTTCCAGTGATATTCCTATCTCTTTTGAGATCAAAGGTTGAACCACTTCTTCTTGATCTTGAGGACAGTCAACACAATTGACACTTCCGTCACAAGTGATTAGCAAAAACTTTTCAATATTTCTGTTTCTCATCTCTTGTTTGAGGTCTGAAATAAAATGGTCGCACAAAATATCTCCAGTATTTGTCGAACCGAAGAACCAGTTCGGAAACAAACCGATAGTTTTAATGAATTGGTCATCAATTATGGTGTGATCGATGTCTTCATAATATGGGTTCAAAGTGTTTGCCATCCATTCCAGTCGGACATCAAATGCCTGACTTTTGATGTAATGATTGATAGCATTGATGAAACTTCCGGGACATTCGCAAAGAAGTAATACACGTAAAGACATTTTATTTTTAGAGATTATATTAGTTATCAAGTTCTCGATTGGTTCGAATTTCGAGATAATCTCATAGATTTTGATCCAGGCTTTTGTCAGAAGAAAGGGTCTGTGAGTCAATCGTCTTCTGAGACAATCAAAAATCATGGATGACTTGTCTGTCATCGACGTATGGTTTGACCAAACATTCAAATCGATGTCATTTAGACAACTCTTCGCTGAATTTAATTCACATTTAATTCGTTTGAATGAATCCAAACTCCAAATGACTTCTCGATTACAGTCAGAGTCTTCGGGTATTTTGCAGACAAATGAATCGTCTTTCAGAGTAAAATTCATGGCTTTGATTAAGTAGACATCAAAGTCATCAGGTCAATTTCCTCAAATATGCTAATTTTATTTTAACATTGGTTGAAACAATCAGTCAATAAATAATTTAAAAGGCGCTTAAAAACACTTGTTTTGTAACCAATGGTAAACAATAGTTGAATGCCATCTGTTGTCTACCATTTAAGTGGATTAAAGTCAGAGATGGCTTTAATAGAGGATATTGTGCCCTCTTCCCTCCCGGGTGAATTGAATCCCAGCTGCTACGGAAAGTGAGTCGATTCGGCCATTTTCGGAAAAATTTAGCCTGTTCTATGGCCATAACACCGGCGTCGGCGAACAGTTTTTCCGGATAGTTGTATATCAGTTGCCGGTCAATGAAGACATTGATGTATTTGAGAATGAGGTCGACCTTAACTTTCACCTTCTCCTTCTCTGCCACTTCTATTTCGGCCACTTTGGGCAATACTGTCCACTTTGAGTCTGGAACCGAATACTTTAATCTTGTCGGTGTCCATCGGTGTCGGTGTCCATCGGTGTCGGTGTCCACTGGCCATCAAAATACGTGCCTTTTCTACCGATTGATTTAAATTAATAAATAGACGATTGCCTCCGATTTCAATACAAACCAAGAGTTGAATACATTTTTAATATTTCTTTTATTTTATTCATTAAAAC